>VZTV01034386.1:332-12018 GCA_013400875.1 Anhinga rufa | reverse complement strand
GGGGGGTTGGTTTTGTTTGGGGTTTTTTTTCTGCATTTCCCAAGTTATGGTCTTGCTGAATATAGCTACCTCTCTCCTACCAGTGCTGCTGGAACAGAATAAAATCATTTTTTAAAGTATTATCTGTTTTTCTCTACAGCTCTGTAATAAAACAATTCACAGAAGGCAAACATGAAATTTCTGAGGAAAATTCCTCCTCCTCTCCTCTTCCCCCTCATCCCACTTGTGAACCATTAAAAAAACCCACCTGAACACTGTTCTTCAAAACCCACATGCAATAGGGTAACTTTCCCCTTTGTTCTGTAACACACAGACCTTAAACATAAAGAGCAGCAACACAACTTCAGAGACTTCTCTCATATTACATAATTATACCTTCTCATTAGAGGTGTTGCCTTCTTTCTTGGAAATCAGAGTATATAATTTGTTGTTTTCTGGAACGGTAAAAGTATTTGATAGTACTGCATCCTACTTCTTTTTGCAAGCATGTCTGCACATATTGTGGCTATTTCTTGCCTGCTAGCTTTGCCCATAGAATATTTTCTCAGTTGCTCCAATTACCTTTCTTTTTATACACAGAAATTTGGGAGAGCAGTGAAGCTCATTTAGGAAGCTGCCTGAGGGCTGCAGGTTATACAGCCATGCTATGCGGCCTAGGGACTTCTGCACACCTGCCCCAGGAACAGCTAAGAAATGACTAATTTTGCACCAGGTTGGCTCTCCTCCTGTCAGACATGTTTTGTGGAACTGTTACCCCCCCCCACCATTATCCACCCACTTCATCTAATACAGGTTCCTGTGATACTGCAGGAGCCGAAATGAAAAATAACTACAATATCAGATCATATATAAACTTACAGGAAAGTAACTTTGAACAAAAATAGATATTTCTATAGTTTAGGTGGATCAGACCCATCTAGAAGTTTGGTAATACAATTAATAATGCAGCAACTTCCTCTTAACAACAGAACTGAAGCATGTTTATATCTAAACAGACTATTCAGAAATCAATCATCTCATCTAATATTGCTGTGGTTTTGCTTTCTAAGAAACAGGTATAACTTAACAAAAATACACTACACTTTACCAGGAATGTTTACATGAACTTGAAAAATATTTTAACTGCCTTAAAAAAGAAATCTGATTAAGCATTCCATCTTTCAACTGATTCAATGCTCCTAGAGGAAACATCTACAGTTACAAAATATAATTAATTTCTTATTTCAAATATGTATCATGTATCATAGGATATACTGAAAGAATTTATGTATCCTAATAAGCATCCATTTATATACTCACACACACTGTGTATGTTAAAAAACAGCATTCATCTGAATAAAGATATACTTCCAAACGAACAGAATTTCTCTATTAAATCCATGTTTATTGCTTAAGTTTTATCACAGTGGAGATTAAATTATGCTTAATCATCCGGTCAGTGCTTTTGTACCTTCTTCAATGCCAAAAAAAACACTTAAACCAAGTCATTCATACACTCGAAGTCTTATTACCATCCCACCATTCATCACCTCTGTGTGCTCCTTTAGTTGCCACAAACTGCAAGATTGTAAAAAGGCATAGCTAACAGGCTTATTTATAATTTCATTTTTTTTCAAGTATTCAGAAAGCAGTACAAGTAGCTGTACTGAGTATTAGATTCTGTACTGTTATTTATTGCTATAGGATAGAGGCTCCTGATGGAATGATAGTGAAATATTGCATCACTGTGTATGAAGATGATCTCAGCATCCTGTAATCATCACAACTCTTCCCATGTTAGTGAACAACACCAGGTAAATTGGTTTCTTTCCTTTCTCTTTCAGGCATGGGATTTCAAACTACAAATAAATAAAACATACACTCACAACATGTGTAGTGCAAATTCCAAGTAAACAGAGTGACATGGAAATAAACTCATAGTTGCCAACTCTGGTTCCGCAGGGCAGTTATGATTTTATGCCCAGCGCCCTGCATCCCCACGCCCTCGGTGCACACCACCGCCAGTGTCCAGTGTCGGCGACAATGATTGAAAGAGACTGTTGCAGGGAGGGGCCATAGCAGGGGAAGGGGGAGATGACCACCCCTGCAAACCTCGCACTCGGGTGGCCAGGCTTCACCCAACGCATCCTGTCAGACCTCAGGAAGAAGGCTGGTCACCCAACCCGGAGAGCAGCCTCCCGGTCCTGCATCAGGGAATTTTTATTGGCAACTATGTGAAACATGGATTGCGTGGCCCAGACTAATAGAAGGTAATTTTTTTTCCAGATACAACCATTGAAAGAGAACATCTACAACACTGTGATTTAGAAAGAACTTAATAATAATGAGAATTAATAGGAAAGACATTCAACTTTGGGGTGGGGGGGTGTTTGTTGTTTGTTTTTTAAACAAACCCCAGATAGAGCAGTTTGATTCTGCACAGCTCTGGGCCATTACAAAACCTTCTGCATTAAGCACAGGGCTAGATTTTATTTTTCTTTGTTGTTGGTTGTTTCATTTATTTTTTCTTAATTATGTAAATCTACTTCCCACACAGCCACATTTTAAAATGAAAAAGAATGCCCTAATATTTTCATGGCATAAATTATATATGCAGGAAAAGGCAACAAATAAAATTTTTTATAAATTAAAAATTAAGACATATTGTAGACTTGCTCAAGACCCTTTTCTCCGAAGTATAGTAGTGAGCAGAAAAGTCATGCAGCTTACCAGTAAAAGGAGTACATATTTTTGCCATTCTTCAGTGCTCATTTTAAGTTTTTGTTTTGTTTTGTTTGTTTGTGTTTTTGTTGTTGTTGTTTGGTTTTTTTTTTAAATGTCTGTGTTCTCAGTCCACAACTTGCCATTTCTTGCACAGACTGGGAATATTTTTTTTTTTTTAAAACAGCATTTTTACACAACATGTTGAACCTTCAACAAAGGAAACAGAGCTAGCACTAAAGTTATCTCAGCTAAAAGATGGATATATATTAAAATAATAAAAAAATAAAAGGAAAAAACCTCTGCAAATAAAAAGAAACCCTTCCTCATTTGGGATGCACACATTCAACTTTTAAAAACTGAAAATTCATAAATATGGTCTTTGTATAACTTTAGAGAATTAAGGCTTCTAAAAACTTCAGTGCCAAAATAACCTCTCTGCATCAGTATTAAGAATAAAATATTTTCCATTTTAGGTTGTGCTTGCCTTTTTTTCTTTTAAGACTTTTCTTAGTTCTGTAGAATTTTGTCACATAATATTACATACTGAGGGGGAGTGTTAGAACTGCTTATTGAGGTTTTAAGTAGTTGTTAGACTAAGTTACAGCAATAAAATTCGATTATTGATCTGATTCATTACTACTTTACATGGGGCAGTTGGCTCATTTCACCTTTTTTTCATGCTTAATGTGGCCATTTCTTCTATACTTGCCATTTGGTATCCCATTCTGGTAATGTCCGTTAACAGCACTATGTTCATCACTTGCCCAAAGATGTTTGCTTTGTTTGCGGATACATTTTGTTATCCTGGCCAAAATATAATAAAGTAAGGCAGCACCCACTAGTATAACAAAGGCAACATCCAGTAAGAAATACTGATATAAAGAGATGCTGTAAACAGCGGCACGTAGATGTTGGGCTCCGTTGTGACGGAGGATGTAATTAATCCAGTATACAGTCCGGTTAACAGGATGACCAGGTTGGTCTTTGTGAATCTCAGACAGCCTCTGGGCCCGCTGCCGGTAGCTGTGGGGAAGAAAAAAGAAAGAGAAGGGAAGAAAGAAAAAAATCCTCGTCAGCTCTCTGAGCAATGCAAGCCTGCAAACACATAAATATACTTAGGCCTCTTCAGATCAAAGAGTGTATTACCACAGGACTCTCACAACCATCAGCATACAGAGGGCTAGACACAGCGGGTAATCTGTCTTTAAATGAGTCCTTGCAGCTCATTGATGAAGAATGACTAGAATAGCAGACCCAACCCGTGCATGACTAAAGGCAGAAATCCACCCTCCAGCAAAGCTATGAAGACCCAAGCTGACCTGATGCCAGAGAGGAATCTTATCTAATCCAAAATTAATCCTATCGAGCGAGGCACATTTGCCCTTCCCACTGTAAAGTGGCAACATACCCTGTCTAACACACCACTCATTTAAGTTGTTGTGCAACTGAATTGCTAGAGAAACACAGAACAAAGCAAGTTTTTGATTGCACAGTGGACTATTTCTACTTGGGTCCAGAGTTCAGCCTAAAATTTTTTTGTTTTTCTCAACAGGCTGTCCCCAGCAGCTGATCATGTCAAATTCCTTCTCTCCCCTCAACAGGGTCAACAGGTTATTTATGCAGGACTTGTCTTTCTACTAAGGATAATTGCACAAGGGAAAGGTGATGCAACTGATGTTATCGAGATCTCGCAGGGGTTCTGCTGCTCGCTCCTTACAGGTTTCTCCTTTCCCAAGGTAAGCGCTGATTAAAGACTTTGCTCCCATGAAAGCTAGAAGCATTGTCGGCACCAGACTCCAAAACCACAGTTAGCCCAATACAATAAGCCACCAGCTAACACATTGTTATTTTTAATCTGGAGATGGTCTGAACATCACAGGTGTTTAAAACAGATTCGGAAACAACTTGGAAAGTGACTCTCCTCACACTTTAATATCCCTGACCAAATTCATTTGCTGGAATTAGAAAGAGTTGTAAAACCCAGTTCATGGGATTTTACTTATTCCACCTGAATAACAAAATAAATTTACAAAAACCAGACTGGAGTCCTCATATTCATAATAATTTCTTAGAATATTGCCATTGCAAACACAAATGACCTTCCTGACCTTAAGACAGGTATTACTGGCCAAAACAGTGAAAAAAAAATTTTTAATCAAATCATGGGACTTCAGAAAAGTGTCACTCTTTTTGACTACATCCATATTTTTAGCTACAATCCAAACACGCTACCCTACAATTGTATTGATGAATTTTGCTCCAGGCCCCTTAGGCAGCACAACAAATTGACTGCTAAATATGGAGTAATCAAGACACACACAAAGAGACATTGGTCTGCAACAAGGAATAAGTCAGGGCAGGTTTGTTTCTGTAACCCTTCTGCCCTTCACAGGGCAACTGTCACAAAAAGCAAATAAGACAATTGAGTTTTGGTATGCTGAGCAACAAGCTTAGCACCTACACAGAAACCTGATCAATTGAGTAATCTTGCGAAATGGGACAACCATCTGAAGACTTGACCCAACCGTACACACAAATAAAACCCAACATGCAATTCCCTCCCCGCCCCCACCCCCGTCACAAAGGTTCTGCATATGCACATTTATCCCATAACAATAACTTAAAATAAAAGCAAGACATAATTGCTCATTCCATACCTGGGATCATTAATAACTTTCACTAGGGCTTCATACAATTCGCTCTCAGTGACAGTCTTCCAGTTCAACAATATTCCCATGCCTTTGGCCTGCACACGAGTCATAGTATCATAATGGTCTCCAAAAAGGGGAATCCCCACCACCGGGACCCCATGGTACATGGTTTCAAAAATGCTGTTCAAACCTCCATGACTAAGAAAAGCTTTAATGTTAGAGTGACCTGAAAACAGAAAAGGTAAGATTAAAAAGAAAACAAACACATTTACATTTACATCTCCTTAATGTCAAGTTCTTGAAGCAACTGGGTACAATGCATTTATCATTATGCTTGTATGGCTGCAGTTTAGGAAGGCAAAAATGAATGCAACTTGTTCTCAAGTTGGTCCTCCTCTGCCGGTTTTGTCTGGGATAGAGTTAATTTTCTTCACAGTAGCTAGTAGGGGGCTGTGGTTTGGATTTGTGCTGGAAACAGTGCTGACAACCCAGGGATATTTTGGTTACCACTGAGTAGGACTTGCACAGAGCCAAGGCCTTTTCTGCCTCTCACCCCACCCCACCAGCAAGCAGGCTGGGGGGGCACAAGGGGCTGGGAGGGGACACGGCTGGGACAGCTGACCCCAACTGACCCTAGGGATGTCCCACACCACATGGCATCATGCTGAGTATATAGAGCTGGGGGAAGAAGGAGGAAGGCGGGGACGTTGGGAGTGATGGCATTTGGCCTTCCCAAGTCACTGTCACCCATGATGGAGCCCTGCTTTCCTAGAGATGGTGGAGCACCTGCCTGACGATGGGAAGGAGGGAATCAATTCCTTGGTTTGCTTTGCTTGTGCATGTGGTTTTTCCTTTACCTATTAAAAGTGTCTTTACCTCAACCCATGAGTTTTCTTACTTTTACCCTTGAGATTCTTCCCTCTATCCCACCGGGGGGGGTGGGAGGGGGACTGAGTGAGCAGCTGTGTGAGGCTCAGTTGCCAGCTGGGGTTAAACCACAACACCAAGGACCCGAGGGAATGGCAGGAAGATGTGCCAGGGGAGGTTTAGGTTGGGTATTAGGAAAAGGTTCTTCACCCAGAGGATGGTGGAGCACTGGAACAGGCTTCCCAGGGAGGCAGTCACGGCACCAAGCCTGATGCTATTCAAGCAGCACTTGGACAACACCCTCAGACACATGGTGTGAATTTGGGGTTGTCCTGTGCAGGGACAGGAGTTGGACTCAATGATCCTTTTAGGTCCCTTCCAACTCCGGACGTTCTAAGATTTTAAACTCACTCCACTGAAATTTCACATGCATCAGACAATTTCCTTATACACTAAGAGAGAGGGAATGGCCAACAGAGAGAAAGTTCTCATGTATACAAGTTGTACAAAATTATTAATGGAGTAATTCATACATATTATTTACTCCTGAGTAGCTGCAAGTGGTGACTACAACCAGTTTAGCAGAACAAACAAGCCAGGGAGAGTGCGTTTTTCCTCGTTATTCATATGAAATACAAGCTATTTAATGACAGGACAACTGATGTTACAATCCCTCTAAATATTCACATGCCTTACTTCAGGCTAGCAAGATCTGACAATAATGATGATAACCTTACGTAATGGAAAAGTGAGACTGCCTCGGAGCAATTTACTAACCAAAACAAACCTACTTGGATTAAAAGTCATTTGTCTAATCGCTATATTATGATAAATACTCCAGCTGACATGCTCACACACTGACACACATGCATGTTGAACGTATTCATCAGTGCCTATCATAGCACTGGAGCTGTTTTGTGAACACACAAACATCCAGGTAACCCAGAGAATACCATGAATATTCTGTGGCCCTTCAGATCTGCAGTGTATTCAGTTACCCTTTGACAGGTAAGTAAGCAAAAAAAAAAAATAAAAATACATAGACTCTAACACAGTCTTTACCAAAAGATAGAAGAATATCAAGTTTCACCTCTGCACCTGAGAACATGGAGTACTTCAGGTTAGTTAAACAAAGGTTATCAGCTTGCAACACATGCCCAAGTTCTGTTAGAGCTTTCTTTAGAGAAAAATAAATGCGTATGTATTCAGCAGTATGTACAAACCCCTAAGGCTTGTTTTGATGCAATGCGAATGAATTTTGTATGCTCAGTTTTATGACTCTTCCATGAAGCAACCAGTGAATACCATACCATGCTTTTTGGTAACAGAGAAAATAAGTTAGTCATCAGTTTCCTAAAATAGCAGATTCGAAAAAATTCCTACTTATTTACCTTTAATTATTTTTTTCCTCTAACTGTATAGCTCCCATGGTATAGAATATAATTGTCAAAAAACTTTCCCATTTATTAGACCAAATAATCTTTGAAATAACTATGTCCTCCTCCACACAATTAACTTGAAGAAAAAAATGCAGTTAGCACCAGGGAAAAATAATTAACATCAGAAAGGTGTTTGACTTTGTCTTGAAATTCTGATGAACTCTATATTCTTATTCTGACTTCCATTATAGAAATTATCCTAGATTTATGACTGCTAATTCAATAGAATATTGTTGAAAGAGCAACCTGAACTCAAGTGAGAGTAAGCGATATATGATCAAAACAGATACTCACCAAGGAGGTCATTTTGTGGTAACCATTCTATAAGCTTTGTATTGTTGCCTAAATTCCTTGGTTTGTTTCCTGAAAACCTGAAACAATAAAATCAAATTGAAGCTGAGTTACTAACACCTCCAAAATAAATAAACCCAAACTAGAGAATCAAACCAAACAATCCATGAACCCTAAGCAGATCTCCAGTTACACGGGAATACTGTTTACTCGCTATTACAAGAACACAAAATAGGCTCAACCAAAATGCTGTAAATAGCTAATAACTTCCAACTTCATGTTTTCATCATTCAGTTTCCTTGCAATCTGGCTTGAAACGCAATGTTTTTAGTAATATAATGGCAACATAGTTCCTTCTCAAAGCATATATAACTCTCACCACTGTGACCAGCAGGAGGTTTTATATCCTCTCTATGGCTCCCAAGTCCACTGCTTTACTGAAAACTCTGGCTGATACTAGATAAATAACTCCAAGAACATCCCATCAGCACACAACTAATAATCCCTACCATCAGCACGAGGCGTTCCCTCTCAGTTGGCCAGTTTCCTGTAGCTCTTGATAATTCACACCATCTTATTTTAAAAGGAGTTACTAATACCAGGAATGGAAAGGCTGACAGCTCAGCTTATGAGGCAAGAAAGTATTGATGAAAAGTCTGGGATCAGACTGAGAGACAGATACATTTTTCTTACTTGCTCAACTGCCTGAAACCCAACAGCAATGTCTTGCTCACCTCAGGTTGCTGGAGAAGTTTAGCCCACAAAATACGGGCTCAAAATACAAACTGATTTACATATTAATGTTATATGCAGTTAATACAGAAAGTTGCATATATTCTAAACAGGAAAAAAAAAAAAGAGGGAAAATACTACCAGTGACTACTAGAGAATAGTACTGTTTTGTGACAGCTCCATCAAATGATTTAAAAATAGGGTTCTAATGCTCTCTAATAACCAGAATAACTTCATAAAGAATCACTAACATATTCCCAATTAAGCAACTAGCTTGTACGTTCTATATGTTGAAAAAACCTACATTATTTATGCTAACTTACATAAAAGCAAATAAACTATGTTACTGGTTTTGGCTCTAACTAGTACTCTAAAATCAGAGCTCTAACTAGTACTCCATAATAAAGAGCTGCAAATATTTTCTTGGTTTGGCATTGTGACACAAGACTGCCAAGCAGCACTACCTTTCTCATTTTTTTCAGAATTACCTAGTATAAAAGCCACCTGTATCCAACTCAGTCATTGGGGTGACTGAAAGCCACTCGCTCAGCTCTCTGAAAGACCATGTCTTACACCTAGTCCCAGAGACATTTTCCCATTCCACAAATCATGATGGAAAGAAACAGCAGGTGGGTTCCCTTATCCAAAAAGCCATTCAGCAGATAATAGATTGCAGATAAAAACCAGAAAACATAACATAGGCTTCAGCTGAAGTTGTTGCTTTTGTATTAAAAAAGTTACCACCAAGAAAAATCCATTAGAACTTATTTACTACAGAAAGCGGACACATCCTGCGGAAAAAAAATCCAGGGAAAATATCATAAAAGGATAAAACAAAGAAAAACAGTAAGATCAACTGGGACTAAAAATTAATTACAAGCCAAGCAGTGTTGCAGGCTTCATAAGAAGCAAACATGTAGGAGCTGTACCCCAAGCAGGAACTGATGACATATTTACTACAACTACCAAAGGTTCTGTGCCATGGCCTGAAGAGCTTCCATTTTCCCTTTCGTTAGTGGAGTTTGCCATTTCAATTGCACACAGCAGTAAAAACAGTCCCTAAGAGACGGCAGGGAACAGGACGCTAAGCAGACTGCTAATACAACTCCAAAAGTGCAGCAGTCGTAAGTTGTAAGACACTGATTATTTAGAAACCAATGGTTCACATGAACGCCTCAATTATATTCCAGAGGGATGCTCCATGTGAAGCAGAGCTAACAAACAGTTCTTGGATTTTTACAGTAAGTTAAGAGAGCCACTCAGGATGGTTTTAGAGCCAAGAAACCTTATTACTGATTTTTACTCCCACAGATCTTTCTTCCTCCAATTTCTCACAGATAAAAACAAGTGAGAAGAGCAATTGAAGTCTATATTTATAGATAAAAGAAGAGACGGAGCCCCCAAAAAAGAAAGGAAAAGGAAGAAAGATAAAGAAGAAAGAAAACCTAAGATTAAATCAGCAGGATGTCAATTCTTACTGCCTACGGTGGCTTCTTTATCAGAAATGATGACAGCATGTCACAGATTTTATAACCTCAGATCTTTTCCCTGTCCCCAGTCCTTCTAGGACATAAACTCAGCATAGCAGTAATAACCCATGCCTTATTCTGCCACAAAATCATTGCTCCTCCTTACTAACAGGGGACTGCAATATTTCCACAAAGAGTGTCTTTCAAAAGAGTCAGGTCCTCTGCACCACCCAGACCATCTCAATCTCAGCATCTGCAACTCTAGATGGCATAATAGGAAATGAGCATCCTTCAAATCACCCCAAGTACATCTATCATTGCACTTACCTCCAAATAACTCTCTGAGGCAGTCTCGCCAGAGCATGCGCTAACTTATTTGCTATATCTTCTGACAGGTATTTCACTCCAGCTCCAAATGAGACAAGGACAAAGCCATTTTCATTAGCACCATTCACCCACATTTGGAGATCCTGTTGAAGTGAAAATTTATACTGAGCACTGTAGAAGCATAGATAAACCACAGAAACAGATTAAATAAACATTGCTTAGGAAGAACAGTTGTTGGTCCCAATTTAAAATTTGGCTTGTGAAGTAACAAGTCATAAGCGGTTTAGAAATTATCAAGTACAATGACTTGATGATTCAGAATCCACAGTACAGGCTATGAACAGCAAAATCCTTCCAGGTTTGTTTTCGCTTCGATATTAACAACCAGTTTCATAGGTCAATTTGTCCTTTCTTAACTGATCAGTTGACACATTCACATATTAACACATTACATTTTAACTCGGCAAAATATAAATAGATCTATCCCACAGTATCAGCCTGGAAGTACAGTACAGGAAATACATGCGTGAAGTCTGGGACTCAACTGTGTGATTTCTAGCCTTGAAGAAAGTGAGAGTACTTCAAACAGGTTTATTATTTTTATATAAATGAAAGAAAAAAACAACACAACTTGAAAGAAGCCAGAGCTTCAAAAAACAACTTCAGTTTCCACCACTCCAATACTTCAAGGAGCAAGGAACAGTATTTCATCTGCATGACAAGTACAGGGTGGATGTCCCTCTTTCTCGGATCTATATACTTTATCTTACTTAGACCTAACTATGTGCCTCTTCCACAGCAAATAACCAGCATTATATTAAATATACACAAATGTAAGAATGGCCAAAGCCCTTTACATCCTCAAGCTCATCCTCCTCCTGTAACTACTCTGAAACGGTCTCCTGAAACGCAATTTTTGCTGACCCTCTTAATTCAAGGGTTGCCTCAACTTAAGCAGGGAAGGCAACGATGCCAAAAGCAGAAGTCTGCAGTACTGCACTGCTCAGAAGTACTCTGAAAGCAGAACCAACATCAGTCTCCTGGGGGTAACCTGACAGCCGTGCCATGAGATTCAAGGTCAGAGGCAGCAGCTTTTACAACAGGGCACCCTGCGATGCTCTTCTGCTGCACAAGGCTTTGGGGCTCTCACTAAGAGATGCTCAGCCCACATGTGGTCACTGGTGGGAGCATGCTATGAACAGCCACA
>VZTV01034384.1:0-19907 GCA_013400875.1 Anhinga rufa | reverse complement strand
TTTTTTTAAAGAACAGGGCTATGGTTACCAAGCAAACAAAACCATGTCAGGACCCATGTTCTGCATGCCCTCGCATACACTACTACGGCACTGAGGAGCTGTTACTGGGTGTCTCAGTTTCATAACTAGTGCATGCTCAAAATACTAGAGACTGTGGAAAGTTATATATTAAAAAAAAAAGTATATTTTCCCCTTGCTTAATTCTTGGCCTAACTAATGAACTAAGGGAATATCAGAATTTAACTTCTCTGTTTTGGGCTGAAGGACCCTGCTAGCATCTCCTAGTGTTGATGCAAGAAGGTTTGGAGTCTTGGCTTTCTCACCCAGCTGAAGAAAGAGATACTGTGGGTAGTGAGGGCACATGAGTATGGTGGCCAAGCACTTGGACTGGAAATGGGTCCTCTCTGAGCAACCTGCCTGGGCCCAGAGATATTAACAGAAGTTATTGAATGAAGAGCGGAAAACAGTAACTGAATGGCAGTCATGACAGATCTGGTGACTGACAGCTGAGAAAATATGGATAAACAAGTAAAGATTTTGTTTGCAACGCAGCATGAAAGCTTTTCAGGAAGACGCGCTATGAAATGATTGTGCTTTCCACTCTTCAGGAAGAGCTTGCAAGCACTATAAGCTGTTGACTTGATGGATATATTAGCTCTCTTTAATTTCATGCTCTTACCTTATTTTGGAAGATCTGTTCTAATTTTTGAATGAGCCAGGATTTGAATCTGCTGTAGTCTTGTGTCTTTAACTAGTGCCTCCACTGAAAGAAGACATAAGCCTCCCTTGAAAGCTCCAAGGCAGAGCTTTTTAATTTACTAAAGTCTCTTTTTCACAAGGTATTTCCCCTGGTGTAGCTGGGCAGGGGTAGACTGGTTTTGGATGGTGTGAGGCTAGTCAGTAAGCTGTTTTTAGTCTGTGAGGCTCTGGGGCAGGGGAGAGGGTAGCACTTGTTCCTGCCCTCCCTGCCCCAACCCCAATGTGTGCTTGGAAAACGTTTTTTTTGTTTGTTTTACTTTTCTGTCTACTTGTAGCTTGTGCAGCACTTGAAGATGCTGATCCCCAGTAATGAAGTCTGACACCCAGCACTGGTGGGTGCTTCCCAAACCCCAGGGCTGGGTGCCAACCCTGCCTGTGCTCTGACTGCAAGCTGCCTGCTGCCCTGCCTGTGTCCCCGCCTGCTCCTCTGCCACGGACACCGCTGTCTCTCCACTTGAAAAATTGTGCACCCTCTTTTTAAAATTAAAGTCCTAGTGAAAGAGGACCAAAATTGGTTATCCATATTATTTTCTCTCTTCAGCTGTAAGCTGGACTCTGGAAATTCTCTTGGACAAAATGATTATTAATATACAAATTGATCACACTTCCTAAATCTGTTCTTTCCGTATCTCAGACAGTTTCACAACTGGCAAGTGCATGCTGACTGCAGGAATGACAGCCTGTTACAAACACTAGAAATGCAGAATTTGGATTTGGGCTGGACTCTGGCCTCTGAGGAGCTCTATCCCGGGGTTTTAATTCCTACTACACTGCTGAACTTCACACAAGCATAAAGTGATATTTCTTTCTAAAGTACCTCTTGTACTACAGACGACTTCTCTCATTAGGCTGCAATGCAATGATTTCTTAAATGCTGTCAGTAACACTCACACCAGTCTAAGCTATTTTAGAATAGCAATAATGATTTTTTTCACTAGAAATCTCTAATAAGGTAATGTTCTCTGAAATGTACTGAGGCAGATGGGAATAAGAGGAGATGAACGTCTTGTTTTTGATTCAGTATAGCTTAATAGAAGTAGTCTTTAAAGTCAAATGGTTTAAAGCTGATTTTCACACAGTTTATATGTATGAAAGAACAAATCTTGCCTTGTCAGGACACCCCAATGAGTAAGACCAGCAAAATCTCTCATTATGAAACAGAACATAAATAGTGTGGGCATATAAGAGAAGACAAAAGTGTTATTAACATCACTGAGGAAAGAAATTAAGTTGTGTGGAATAGACTTGAAGCCAGATGTAAGGATCGCTTGCCCTGAGAAAGGCTTTAAAGTATGCATAGCATAACACAGTGTGACCTTTAGCAAAAGCCCGCCTCTACAAGGTAGCCGAGTTTTCTTCATTCCTGAGGTGGCTGTTTTACTCTATTTAATCAGTGGCTCTCAAATGTCAGACAACTTTTTTTTTTTGGGGGGGGAGAGGTAGTGTGCGTCACTTAAATTCTTGAAAACTGAAATTGTGATGAACTATAACTATGCTCTCTAGGCTTCCTAGAAAAGTCAGTCTGTGCTCTTAAGTGAGGGCTTTCTGTGAAGGTGAGAGGTGTCTGGCATGTCCCCCGAACCTCCACCTCCAGTTTCTCAGATGCTTTGACAAGGACTTGTGGCTAATGGCAGCTCACAGCCGGCTGGTGAGGCTGACACGTGGCTTGGCTGGAAGCATGGCTGCTGAACGATTTAGGTTGGAAGGCACCTCTGGAGGTCTTCAGTCCACCACCCAACCAAGGCAGGGTCAACTTTGAAGCTACAGTGGTTCTATAGTGTCATCTACACAAAACTGATTAATATAATAGAAGGGGGGGAACCCCCCCTTTTTTCCTTCTTTGCTTTCCTGTATGCTATACGAGTGAAGTTTAGCTGTGGTATGAGGACTTATATCTTCACTGACTTTCATAGACAAATGCCTCTTTCAATCTAGGCTTTGACACTTGTTAAATATCCCAATGGAGCACCTTATCAATATTCTTCTTGTTTCCATAATATAACTAATACCTGGCTGTTTGTACGGTTTAACTATTCAATTCATGCCTGCATTTCACACCAGTGCTCTAGGTTTTGGGGATAATAAATCTATCAAGTGCAGTAACCACTTGCCTTTAATAAGATTTATTCATGTGGATTTAGCGTGTGAGAAGTAGTCACAGGCTCTATTGGCTGTAGCTTTACTTGCACTGCTACTGTATAAAGATACCAAGGTGCAACAAATGGTGTTTGAAAGCTCGGAGCTCTGGAATACCAGAGTTACATTAAGATAAACTGGTATTTGCCATCTTTAGTGCATTGTATATTCAGTATTTGCCGTCTTCAGTACATTTTATATTCCACATTGAAGGCTTTTCTGTAAGGTTTACCTACGGGAGAATCTAGACGAAAGTGCTGAGGATAAAGAGACTTGCTTGGTAGACTTTGCAGCTTTGGTTTTATGAAGAATTTATTTAAAAATGCACCTCCAGTGACTACAGTTTGGAAATACTGTTTAACTGTGTGAGGTTAATTGGAATAAATGTATTTGTGGGATTACCTTGCTGTTTATAGCCATTGCAGTAGACCTTTGGACCTAAGATTGCAGCTATGGTACTTATGAATTGGTTGGATGCTCCAGATCCAGCTGTGTCCTATGAGAGTGGTGCGTGTTCTATGGTATAACAACTGTGCAGATGGACACAATATTCAGGTTTCTTAAACTTAAAAAAAAAAAAAAAAAACAAAAAAAAAAACAAAAAAACCAAAACAAAACAAAAAACCACAAACCAAAAAGCCTCTGGTGCACTAGTAGGAGGTCACTGAGGAGTGTATTAACCAGGAATCTTACCCCCCTGCCTCAACTTAACTTCTAGGCTGGTGCTAAATATTGGACTTTGAATTTATGCTTACAAAATGCATTGATAAAGCTCTAGAAAACTGCACAAACAGGCTTGCAAAGAAAGGTAAAGTGTGATGTACTTTCTTTTAGGAGAATCTGCTGTGCATCTTGATAACAGAGCACACTGGTCTTTGTGTAGGAGTGCGGTTTTCTCTCCAGGCCTTCCCTGGCTTGAACACTTATTTCTGCAGGCTCAAGGCGCACCCGTAGAGATACTGTGTGAAACAACCTGGGGACATCAGCGCTGGCTGCCACCGAGCTACTTGCAAGCTAGAAGTGGCATGGTTGTGTTGATGCCTGATGGAGGGAGTCAGACCAACTCCTTCTGGATTTACCTCTCAGCAGGTACATCCTAGCTTGTGTTTTCACTGTTAATCTGGAATATTAATGATCAAAGCTAATTCAGACCAATAACTTCCCATGTAGCAGTGCTTTACAGACCTATTGAATGTGACCCCAGCGCCAAAATGAGACATTTAGCCTACCTTCCTGCACTAGAGACAACATAAAGAATAATTGAAATGGATTGATTTCGTTCAATCCTCACACAAAAAGGAGACTCCCAGCTAGCAGGCACTCTGCTCTTGATGCCATTAGCTTCTACGTGTGGCTTTTGAACGTAGCTTTTGTACTCTGCCTTAACGACTCTCTTATATCCACGCAGGCAGGGTTGCCGAGTGCTATTGACTTTCAGACCTCTCCCTTGGGACTTGCTCCAATGCCCTTTAAAAGGAGCAGAAATTTTGCTCTGGTCCGCCTGCCTGCAGCCATCAGGGCTGGATCATCTCCGTGATGCACCGAGGCTTGGGCTCAGCTGTGCTGAATTGCGACTCTTATTCCTGAATTAGACTTTATAGGTTGAAACTGAGCACAACTTAACTTTCAGTTGAATAACAATAATGGAAAAGAACTTCAAGCTATTAAAGCAGTAATTGCAGTTATAAACAGCCATACCACAGTCTCTCTGGCTATTTCCATATATATCTTCCCATTTCTTATTCACTGTTATCTGTGTTTAACTCTGATATCAATGTTTCCACTCAGTTGGCTGAAATTGACTCAGTCACTTTAAGGAAAATAACTTAAAAAAAATGTGCCTAAATATATTCTTTTAGAGGTTCATAAAACCTTCCCTAAAACTAAAAAAAAAATAATAAAAAAAATCCCATATATGAGCTGCTGTTCCCAACAGAGACTAAATTCATCTGCAACATGATTAGAGTTATAGCATCTCTTGGCAGCCAAAAAGAGTAATCAAGAAGTAAAACTAAAAAAAGTCAGGCCCTGGGAAGTAATTTAAAAACTAAAATAAAGCACTTGAGCAAAAAAGTAACTTACAATTTTTAGTAACAAACTGTCAGCTTGGCCAAACCAGGTATCAAGTTAAGAGTTATATCTACATCTCTGTTTTATTCTGAGTAAACAAGTTGTAATTGAAATTACAAGAATCTCAACAACTCCAGTATCTAAAGTGAACCCACAGACACCAGTATCTGCAATTATGAGTTCAGTGTGGAAAATATGGAGGCGAAATTTGAGTGCTATGCGGCCCCCTTTTGTTTACAAATGAAGGTATTTAAGAGGCAACGCTTTCTTCACCAGATAATAATGTGTTTATTAATTTTGTGGGTACTCTAGAGTTTCTCAAGCACACTGGAGTGAGAGGTGTGCAGCCTGGTGCACGCAAGCTGAAATCTGGAGCATATGTGCCAGCTGCAAACCTGTGGTGCTCCAGCTGAGCTCCTCCCTGTGGGCGAGCTCTTGGTGGAGCCTTAATTTCTCAAAGGAGTTGCTTAATACCACTGGAAGGGCTTTGATGAAGATAAAAGATAGTTTCTGTTGTCATTTATGCATTAACAAACTGTGTAATGGATACAAAAATACTCTGTAGCAGGATTGGATAAGAAAATGTCCTGGCTTTTTTCTGTGTAGGTTTAATGGAAAACCAGTGATTTTTTTTCTTTATACAAAAGCCAAATACAGATAGGGTAAAATTTTTCAAGTTGGTTTGAAAAGTATAGATATTCCCTCATCACTGAATATACAGAAAAATCTGCTATTTAAGTCCTATATGTGCTGGGGCAGGAGCTGTTGGACAGGCTGGGGAGGGTGATGTGCCCATCTAGGCTTTCCTCGCACGTACGTGCTTCCCAAGAAAGCAATGGTAGAGTTACTTTCAGGTGCCGGGGCACAGGGATGGGGCACTGCAGTGCAGTCCCCATGCTGCACTTCTGTGCTCTGGGGGAAGTTGTTGCTGCCACCTGTTAGCACTTCTGCCTGAAGTCCAAGGTGTGATATGGCAAATACTGTTTGCGTGTGACATCTGCTAATTAGCTTTCTGTCCCTTTATTGCTTCATTGCTGGCTCTTACAGATCCCAGTTCAAGGAAAAAAAAAATCCTGGTGAGCTTTACACAGTGAGTTGCTGGTGGCAGGGTTTCTTCCCTAGTGCTTACTTCATTCAAATAGAGAAATAAGTGCTATCAAAACAGAGTAGCTTACCCATCCAGGAGTACTTCATCATTCGTGGCCTCCTAACTAAGCCCAGGCGTGCTCTCGGAGGAGCACATATTACACAGAAAATCCCTGTACACCTCCATCCTAATGAATAAAATGTCTCACAGTGGACAGATCAAAAGATGTAAAAGTTATTCTCCATCATTGGGATTTTACAGCAAAAGATGCTTCTGAGTGCCGACTCCCAAAGCAATCCTAATAAATCAACACTGGTGAAAACATTAAAAAGTTTAGTGGGGCAGAAAAATTATACTTTCAGAAAATTATGCTTTTACTTTTTATAACGCTTTAGGAGCACTCCACTGTTTTGCCAGAGCCAGCCCCTCCTATGATGTCTATGGCAGATGTGAGCAGAATTGATGTGCTGGACCCGTTACGACAGCTGTGCTTTCACGAGGCATTCTTATCACCCAAAATGTGTTTAACACACCCTGGCTGCGCTGGGATTTATGGAGAATCGCTTTCTGTGAGATTTAAAGCGACTTCAAATCTGCCTGCGATTTAAAAGACTTGGAGCAGGGAAGCTTTGGGGATTTACAGTGTTTTCAAATTTGCAAATGCTAGAAATGCCATTATCTGAGCAAGTCTCTATTAATCAAAATAAATAAAACCTTTTTTCGCTCCAGCAGAAAGCTGTAGAGCAACTCCCTAACTTCTGGGGAGTGTGTGGTAAAACATGCAATTGAACAGAAATCTGCAATTCCATGCCTTGGATAATAAGGTGCTATTTAGAGCCGAATTGAGCTGTCTTGTTCGGGTGTAGCTCAAATTGTTCTTTAGAGCCTCTCCACAGGTGTAGTGTGTTATAAGAGGTCTCCAAAGCCTGTAGGAGTTTTTACTATCAATATGAATGGACTTGGGATGCAAAAGGAGAATAAGATTTATCTTTGGATAAACTTTGGATAACTTGGGGAGGTAAGACCTCACTTACTGTGAGAGGCTTCAGATGCTCTGCGTTATCGCTGGGTAGGGGTTTTGGAGATGTGGGATGTGAACTGAGGGGACCCTGAAATAGCCCCTTCAGATCTCGACACGGTGATTTCAATGGCTACCCAAGCTGTCGCCGCTGGGCTGTGCAAGGGGAAGAGTCTGTTACGTGCAGCTCTGGATGAAGTCCTGAGGAGCATATGGCTCGTCCGCAGGGAGTGTTGCGAATGATTTGCTATGTGCACTGTGTAAATGTTATGTTTTGACATGCCGGCTCTCTGGATGGGCTGGGAGTGGGTTGCTAACTGCAATATATAAATGAGCTTAGTAAAATCTGTAATTCCAGTCTATTCCAAGCTTTGAAGATGTGTTTGCAATGGCACGAGCAGGCAGCTGAGCAAGCCCACACGTGGCTTTGTGTTAGTCCACCCTGAGTTGATGCTCTGTACAAACCTTGAACACTTTAGTGAGAGGCAACTTGTTGTTCCCTCTGAAGTACTTGGCTGGTGTTGACAAATGCTGGTGATCCCACAAAGGTGTGCAAAGTGAGAAAAGTTATTCATGGGTGTCTTTTCCTGGGCCTAACCAGAATATGGGATCAAGACCTAAATTACTTATTCAGAGTTGCTTTCAGGCCTGTGGTATCTGCCCTTGTCATGTAGGCATTGCAAGCAAATTTAAAATTATATATTAAAAAAATACCTTGGGGGAAACAATAAAAAAGCAAGAGCAGTCCAATTCTTTTTTTTGTGTGTGTGTTTTTCTCTGAAGAGGCAGCTTGCAGACACGACATGGAGGTTGGAACAAGGTAAAGAGGTTTCAGATCTGGTACTTGAAGTCGGTTAATTTTAACACAATTTTGCTAGGTTATGTATTACCTTTCCAGCGGCTGTTTTGAAACTGTCTAGTCTACTCATGCTTTGAGCACTTACTGAAGCCTCTGCTATGTACAAATTGTTTTTAATTTTCCTTTCCACTGCTGCCTCTCCCCAAACATTTTACCTCTTTATTTCTGCATTATCTTTGTCAATACATTTCTCAACTTGACATTTTTCTTTCTGAGGTTCCAGGCTTCTGTTACAGGGCCTTTTTATTGCTTTGCAGCAGGAACTTGCCACATGGTGGTTTTTCTGCTCTTCCTGATTATTTAACTTCCCACTACTGACAACCCTTCAAGCTCCTGTGAATGGAGGTGTCTTCATGCCATTTGCTTCCTCTTGAGCAGAGTCAGCTTTTTAATACCTGAAAAGTCTGAGGGGAAACAAAATGCAGAGGATGACATTTTTGAAGAAGAGATTTACATTTTGTCAATTCTTCCATTCAGTGCAATGTCAGTGTTGGGATGTGGCAATGACTGATTCGCTCTGCCGTTAGTCTTCCTTATACTCCTGAGTAGGACCACCAGAAATGCAGCTAGAGCCTGCTGCAAATAAAACTTTTGATTGCTTATCGTGTTCAAAAGAGTGATTAAATGGTAATTAAAAAGTAGTTAAGTAACAACTTTTTGCTGTGTATTGTGTTCCTGTGTCCCTTCAGCCTGTGGACCAGCCTTCAGTGAGCTCTATTAAATTATACCCATGCTCTAATAGTGAACTTTTTTTTTTCTGAGCCAGTGACAGAATATTCTAGCATCCAACATGATGGATATCAGTACTGAAAAGCCTGTCTTAAGTATTTTATATACAAGGATCATACAATCCCCAAGTCATACAATGCATGGCAAAACAGGAAAGAACAGAAGGTCTGTTTAACCAGACAATGCACCAGCAGCTAAACAGGAGTGAGATAATATCTTTCGAAGGGCTTCACCATTAGACAGTAGACTGATTGATCAGACCAGCTTGATTAGTTTAAGGTGAATTCAGTTGTTTGTGAACTTAGCCTAAAGCCAGAATATCTTCTACTGTTCTATTTTGTTACATTAAGTGGTATAAATGCTTTAGACTTCAGTATTCAAATGTGTGTTTTTCTTATTTTTTTTCTGGAATTCCAGTTTCATTGCTCCTCTATTGCTAGCTCTTCTCCCAGCTTGCTGTTTCATCTTGGCCAAATTTCCACATTCTTTAAGATCTCCCATTTTTGAAGTGTTAGCATTATGATCGTAGAGATTTCTACCAGATGCTTAGTCTCCTTACAACATTCATGCTATCTGTCCTCCCAAGTCTTGCTTACTGTCTCCTGGTTTTGTTCTTGCTAGAATGCTAATTAGTGCCTGAGAGTCCAAACTGCTTGTTTAGGGAAATGTACCCGCCAGCAGTTGCTGTGCAGTGGTGTTGCTGATGCGAAATTTTTTTAGTGTTTTCATTAAGGGTGTCCAGAGTTGTTATAATTGCATGCTAACCAAAGAACATTGAGCAGACAAGGTTGCAGGGCTATAAACAACTTGTCACTTGCAGGTGACTTCCCTGCTATTCTGGACTTACCACAGTCTCTGTCTACTTTGTTTTTTTTTCTTGGTATTTTACACTGTCTCATGAAAAATCATGTGCTGGATATTCGGTCTCTGTGGATCCCAGGCTGATCCAAGGTGGAATTTTTTTCATGAGATGCTGCAGATGTGCTAACAGTATAAGCACAGGTCTGCTTTACCTTATAGCCTAAGTGTATCTGTATCTAAAATGCTGCTTGAGATGAATGCATAATCACTGTGGAAAAAGTTTTATCCAGGAAATAGACCTTCTTCTCTTTTCAAATTGTCTGAGAACACCATAAGATTTTTCTTGAGCTCATTTGAAAGTCAGTGTTAGCTCTTAATACATTCTGCAAATACATCCTAGCCCATGGACTTCTCATGGACAATTTGTTGTAAGTATTTGAAATCCAGGTAATGCCTCTTTCTCTAATCACTGGTATGGATTTATCCTTGAGATTGGCTTGGGACATGACCCCAAGACACCTGTAACTGGTGAGTTCTTGCAATACCATTAATCACTAGAAACAAAAAAAATACGTTAAAGGTCTGGCTTTGATTTTGCTAACAATCCCATTGGCTTGAATGGCATTACAAAGGCTTCAGAAAGGGAGAATGTTGCATCTTCTCCAGCAACTTTAAAGAGGATGCTTCTCATTTTGGACACATTATTTGTAGCTTATTAAAGCCAAACTATAGGCTTTTATTATATAATCAATACATCTAATCAAGTTTTATGGGAAGGGTGGATTTATTTTATGTTTTCATAAATTCTCCTCATTTTGTCTATCAATATTTACAAGATATTTGAGAAGTAGTTTGAAAAAGAAACCCAACTTTTTCTTTCATGTCTAGTTTATCAGCAGGACTCTTAAATCTCTGCCCATGCTACATTAAAAGCAGAATTGAAAAAGTGTTTGATAACCACTTATTAAATCTGTTCTCCTAAATCAAGTCAAGACAGACATCCCAGATGGAAACTCATCTCATTCTCATAAACACACTTTATGCACACAGGCACAAGGCATAGATACTGATGAATCACTGAAATAAAGTTCTGATAGATATAACCCCTCCTCCCTCCCCCCAACGTTATGGTACTAACTCTCAACTCTTCATGCCTTTAGCACATGACTGTTGCCTGTACCTGTTGTCACCAAAACAAATAACACTGGATATAGCACCTTCCAGCTGCAAATATAAAGGAAGGACTTTGGGTGCTCAGTCTCCAACTCCATCCTTAAAACACGTTAATAACAAATGGGCATAACTTCATTTTTAATTGTTTGCTATTCAGCAACATGGAAGATGTCTAGAGGATTCAAAAGCCCTTTGCAGACTCTTGGAAGTGAACCCTGGGAAACCAGAATGTGGTGCAACCTGTTCTGAAGAGAACAGTATTTTTTTCCCCGTTATGTTTACTGAAGGATGGTTGCAAACCTAAAACAGAGGGTGCAATAGTGAATGCTATATCTGAAGTACTGTAGCTAGACCACAGGCCCTTTGAAGTCTCTAGCAGTTCCTTGTAAAAATAAAATTCAGCTCCTGCCCAAGAAGACTTCGAAGTGGATCTGTGCTGCTTCAGAGGTAGCACTGGTGGAAACGGCTTCCCTCCATGCTGAAACTCTTTTCTTTCTTTCTTTCTTTCTTTTTTTTCTCTCTCTCTCTATTCTTTAGAAGGTGCCAGGGATAGTGGTAATAGTGGAGACGTCTGACTTTTTGGATTAGTTGTTTATCCCAGTCTTCTGTGTTGGGGGTTCCTGCTTTCATTCTGTGGACCCTGGAGAAAAGTCACAGATAGAACTCATGGATATCAACTTTTTGAGCTAAGTGCCTTCTAGACTTTTTTAAAGTGAGACTCAAGGCAGCTGGGTTTGCTAATAAATTTTCTTTTACATGCTAAACCTAATGAAATCTGTGCCAGTGTTTTCTCTGAGAAAAATAAGTATTTAAAACAATTTTATAAAAAATGACTGCAGATATATAATTTAATCTGAGGCATAAGTATACTGTTTTCGTCTGTTGCTCCTTTTGGTTTCTTACCAAATATTGGGTTAGGTTTGGGCTTGAAATTAGCAGTTACTTCAAAGCAGTGCTGGGATAGGCAGACTAAGGATCTGAGAGCCCAGGAATTAAACTCCCAGCAACTCCCTTACACATGCAGTAAATTTAATCTTCTACCTAACAGCAAGTGCAGGGGTCTAAATGTTGGAGAAGGCTGATCGGCTGCACGTAGCTGTCTGCCCTATGCATGGCCTGCCTCTGAGAACATTCCCCACGCTACAGGCTCAGTCTGAGCCTGGGAACGACAGTCTGACCCCAAAGAATGAGATATACCTACCTAGATAAAGTTTTATGCCCCTTAAGGCAGCACTAGTTAAGCCATAAGGGATCAGATCAGGATAAAATGCCAAAAAAAAAAAAGAGTTCCTGCCACTTAGAGAAGATGATTTCTGTGCTGGAGATGCTTAGCAGAGCAGACTGACCTTTCTGGATGCAGAGAACTATCAGCATCTTCTTCCAGACCTCCCCTGTGGCAATGCTTTAAGTGGGCAGGCACTTCACAGCACTTTCTTGATGCTCTCTAGTGCATGCTCTTTCTCGTTTAGACTTCTTCCTCCTAAATTTTTCTTTTTTTAGGAAGGATTTTCTTCTGTGGTCCCTGTAGCTCTTGTTTTTTTATCTCCTGTTACAAGCACTTCTTTCCCCACTGTGTAACTGGGACCCTGTTTTCTGGTAACTTCCCTCTGAAGTCTGCCCTGCTCTTCAGCCTTCACTGCTGCTTGCTGGCTCTCCATCTTCTGCTGTCACATGAAAATTAGGTTGGGTTTACTCCTAGGACTGGCTCTGAGTACCAGATTGATATAACACTTTTAAAAAACTTTTTTCAATGTAGAGTATTCTCGATGAGAAGTGTATGTATAGTACTTTATGGAGAGATGCTTTTTGATGTCATGCATTAAAGTGTTTATGGCCAAACCCAGCTGAATTTATTTTACCTTTTTTTTTCTTTTTTAATTTCAGTATAGCCAAAAAGACATGTGAGAAAGCTGGCTTGGAGTAGAAGCAAGATACCTGCTTTTGTATGGCTTAGGACAATAACCCATCCCAGCCAGACACAGTCTTGCTGTGCGTGCAGCTCTGGGGTGCTCCCACAGTGCTGCCTGCAGCATTTCCAGCTGGCAGCACCCAGCAGCTTGAGGTCTTGGTTGGGTAGGAATGGTGCTGTGATGGAGCTGTGAAACCTCCCTGATGCAAGCAGGGTGAACCTATGCCCTGCATGTGGGGTACCTGAGCTTCCCTTGCCCAACATGATGGGGTGTGGGTGTATGCTTAGCAAAGCAAACAAGTATTGGAATCTTGTAGTTTGCTGCAAACAGCTATTTCTGTCCACTGTCATTGTAAATTAAGCACCACCTATTTTTGTGGTGAAAGTAGCCTTTCCCTTCAGTTAAGGGGTCTGTGTCTGTTTTATTTTTTGCCAAAACAGTTGTGCTTTTTTTTTTTGTCTGATGGAGTTTATGTCGGTACAAACCCCAGACCTGAATCATTGTGTATATCTGATGCTGGTTCACACAGGGGATGTTGTACTCATGGGGAAATGATTTCATGGAACTCTTCCCAGAAGCAGAGCAAATACCAGCCTTTGGATTGTCGGGTCACTGCCTACATATGAGCAGAGGTCTGTTGACCCTGAACTTTTTGCAGCAACAGCAATAACTTCTTTGCTTTTTGTAGAGGTCCAGTTTTGGTGAAGATGATGTGTTTTTATGGACACACGCATAATGTTGCACAGCTATCTAGGGTGCTGATCCAGTTCAAGGACAGGATCAGGAAGCATTGCCAAGAGATGGAAGATGCCCTTCTGTTGTGCAATATTGTGTCCTATTTTCACAGCAGACTAATAGTTTGCAGACATCTTGTATTCAACAGTTACTGTATGTTTTAATTTATGTTGTAATTTATTCATGGCCAAGAAGACATGGCTGGATTATTAATATTCTCTTAATTGGTATCTTTTCTGATGGCAACGTGCCTTTTATGGCTGAGCAGGAGCTGACAGTGGAAGTCGGGTGGTAACCTGGAACAACGTGACTGCTTTGATCCTGACCTTAAAACCAGGGCAGGTTGCCTTTTTTCATATTAATACCTCTTCCTGCTAAAGTCACTATAATTTCAGAAGAGACTGTACTTATTGATAAGAGGCAAAATGTTGCATTTTCATGATGTATTTTTATGGTATACAGATTTAGAAAAGTCTCAGCTGCGTAGCTGTACCCAATGCGTTACAGCTAAGCAGGACCTGCGGTGGGTGACCTCCAAGTTCATGAGGGCACCCTTTCTTTTTATTTTAACCTTTGGCATAGCCCATGGAACACCCTTACAGAATATCCCTAATTTCACAGTCTAAAAATAAAACACGTCAACAGTTAATAGTGAAAGACAAAACAACAAAAAACCACCTTGAAATCTGGTAAATGCAGCAAAGTCTTGATTGGGAGCCTTCTGTTCCTTGTGTAGCTGGCCATTAGGGATCACTGTTCTTGGAGTCGCTGTTGTGCATCAAACAGAAACAACTTAAAAGTGAGGGTATTTTTTTGGGTATTTTTCTTTTTCACCCCACTGAGGATTCACCAAAGTACGTTCTCATATGTGGGGAGGGTAGAGGAGTCAAAAATGTGTGGAAGCCTCAAACCCGATAATGTTCCAGAAGAGCTGTGAAGGCAGAGGAGGTGGGTACAGCCTGCACTTGCTCTCTTGCTGTCTTACACTTGCTGCTCACGGCTGCCAAGGACAGTACGTGCACTGTGCATCAAACAGGGAAGATGCTCTTATCTTCTGGCTAGTAATTAACCCTGAAGTTGAGCTCCTTGCGTAGGAGGCTGGAAGCATAGTGTGGGAAGCAGGTATTTATCTGATTACTTCTCTTTGGTTCTTCTTGACGCACTGCATATTTATTTCCAGACTATTTCTGGCCAGCAGGAGTTACTGATATTAATGATGGCTAGACTTTCAAAAGATCCTGAATTTTACAGCAACTTTGAAGCCAGTTTCCTTTAAACTCCCTTGAAAACTTCTGCCAGTGCAGTTTTATTTAAACATAAATAATTAAAATCTTGCATCCATATGATATTATGGTTATCACTCTTCATTGTTAACTTTTTTTGTAATCTAGATTAATAAATTAATTTTTGGGACAGAGGTGGGCTATTCCTATATTGCTTCAAATATCCTTATGTAGGTTTCCAATACAGTTTCATACAATTAAATCATGACCTTAAGAGGAGGCTAGAGCCTGTATCATCAAACTTGTGAGGGCATTCAAAATTAACATTACATCTAAGGTGTGTAACAGGCCCTCTGAACACATTTTACACCAAATGAATCAAATGCTTATAAACATAGGGTATTTAAAATGCCAAATGCAATTTAGATTGCAATTTTTGTAACACAAACCTATCTCTGTTGCTGCCTTTTGCTATCCCAAAACGGTAAATATTTTTCATTGAAATGTTAAAGAAACCATTAACTCAATCAGTGTTTCAGTGGTCTTTTGCCATGACTGTACCTTCACCTTGACATTTGATAGCAAAACCTCATTGTTATTTCTCGTTCAAAGAGGAATTAATCTAAGCTCTGCCACTGTTATTTCCTCCTCCTTGGCCACTTGTCTGATCAAAGCCTAGTGATGGGGGAGCTTCTGATTTTTCTTTACTCAGTATAATGAAACCCTCTTCCTGAAATTAGATCCACCTTGTTTCAAAAAAATTGCTCTGCTGCAGCTGAGAAGGTGCTTGATGGCCCCTTTGATCCCTCACCTAATTAGCAGGTTGTGCAGTAGAGCTCCTTCTGTTGCCAGAGTTCCTTCTGGCCCACAATGAACCAGGGAATGGAAATTACTGTATTTCTTGTCTCCTCCTCCCACGTGGAGCTGCTGGATATGTCCTGATGGATGCAGAGCTTGGCAATGGACCAGATCCATGATGTGCAATCAGACTTGCTGCTTTCTGTCAGACCTCCTGTGTCACCTGGGTTTTGGGGTCTGGGTTTCATGTTACAGGCTTGCTTTCCACACGCAAGTGAATAGTATAGCAGCAAGTTGTCTTTTGTTTGTTTTTCACTTTTCTACTAGAGGTCTAACTGAAAACTGCCAGCTTTTGGTTACTAACAGTTTATTACTGTTCTTTTGAAGCTTATTCTTGCTGGATATCTAGTAGCTCCTGCCTTACAGATGCTCTGGCTTATGGCTGATAGGCATAGCCATGCAGAGCCTACCAGTCTGCACAGAGCTCGGGGCCTACTGGACACCGTGGACCATGGCTTTGATCCATGTGCTGTCTTGGATGGAGACACCCCATCGGATTCGGGGGTTTCTGGCAGCCTCATCTCCTGCTGTGTTCCTCCATTTCCCTCCTGGTATGGAGGCCAGGCTGGAGAAGCTGCTTTGCTGTAACAGTTTATGTCCCTTTGTCAAGTAATCCTCTGTCCAAAAGCAGGAAAGCTGATATTCCCCCTTCATACCCTTTCTCAGCTTTCTGTCCAAGAATTTCTACTAGTCCTTTCATAAGTAGGAGGTTAAAAAAAAAGGCAATGAAACCCTACAGCCAGGGCAGGCTGAAAATGATTTTCCGTTGTGAGTCTCCCCTTGTAAAAGAGGAGCTGAGAAACTAAAGGTCTCCAGGAGCCCTGAGACCCGTCCCTCTGGTCTGAGTACTGAGCTTTCAGCATGACTTTCTGAAAGCCTTGTTTTAATTGGGTTGCTGCAACCAGTGGCTTGCCTCTGGCATCGACATGACTGGGCTGATCCCTTTGTGTCTGTGATCTGCACCATGTTCTTATCCCCGGTCTCCCGCAAGCACCACTTGGTACGCCAACCCAAGGTAGGCCATCCCAAGCCACCGCTTCCTTCAGCTCCCTTTTCACAAGCTCAACCCCACCATGGGCACCTGTGGGCTCCCCTGTGCAACCACGTGCTCTGCTTGTCCTTTTCTCCAGGGGAGAGCGTTCTGCCTGTGCATGTGCCTGTATACCTCTGCTTCTTGGGTATAAACTGGCTCTACAATTTAAAGTGGGAGTCTCACAAAAATGTCATAAAATTTGGTAGCAATACATATTAATCTTGTTTTATAATGTGTGAAATGTTGTGGCTCAGGTGTCTGTCTCTGAATAGGTATAATAATCACGGTCCTGCTTTGCCTTTCAAAGAAATAATTGATATTTGCTTGGGGATGTCTGCGACTCTGTTCTCTGCTTTATTTATGTGGGCTCAAATCCAATCAATTTAGTTTGAAAAAGCGATGATGTTGTCCTTACAAAGTCAATATTTCAGAACGGCTTCAAGCAGGGAAAAGTTAGAGGATACCAATATCCAGAGTGATGGCTCTTTAATCCTTTATCTTTAATTTAGGTCAACTATTGTGAAATAATCTTGTTATTCATAACTACCTGGCTGGGTAGGATGACATATTCCTTCATTGTTCATGTCTTTGTAGCTCACTGCCATCCTTGTCTGTAATGGTAACATGTTCCCAGATGCCTAATCATAGCATGCAAAGTGTCTAATATTTTTAGATATCCTTTAGTAAAAGCTATGAATTCATATTTAATGAAGCCCAAGTGTCAGGGAGAGTCATTTCAATTATACTTCTGACAAAAATAATATTTCAGAACATGCAGAGAACTGTGAGAAATAATTGTATATTCCTTATTTATATGGCAGCTAATAATGGAAAATATTTTTTTCTTCTCATAACATGATTTAGTCTCATGAAACAGTGATTTTCTTCATTTTTCTGTGGAGTGTGGTTTCAGCTGCTGCTTTCTTCTGAGATGGGAATTTGTTAATGAGAAATTTTTCTTCTGGAGATCAATTGCTTTACTAGCCATCTGAGTTAAGTGATGTGACTCTATGACTCCTAATTTTAGCCAAATTTCCTAATATTCTGTTCTGCATATGAAACGGAAAGATGTTGTTTGGCAGATAATGGATCATTTACAAGAAGAACTACTAAAAATGCAAAATACTGGTTTTAAGACGTGTTCCTCTTTAGGTGTTTGAGGGCTGCCTGGTAGTAGGGAGCGAATGGCTTGAGCTGGAGAACCCAGCCCTGGTCCCAGTTGCTGCTGTCTGTTCCCCAGCAGATTGAAGGGGGTGAGTATTCCCTCTAAATCTTCTTATTTTTATGGACAGAGCAGAGTGAAAATGCATTTTGATCAGCAGAAAACTTTTCTGACTCTGAGAATATTGCAGTTGTGGGAAGCACATGTTTTATTGGGGATAAGCTGGCATTTGGTAACAGCTAGTCCATGAAAATACTGTTGTGCTGTTTGACATTTAAACACAGTCAATTCAAAATCTTCATAGGGAAAATATTGGCTTTATCTTTTTTAATGTCTGTACTGAAAATATTAACTCTGTGTGAAGCTCTCGTGTTGAGGTTTGTTCATGTTACTTCAGGTGAGTGCCAAATTTTTTATACCTGAACTTTCTTTGCATCTCAACCATGGTTTCTCAGTGGATCCTGCTAGAGAACTTGTCTGATGTGGAATAGTTGTAAACAAAAAGATGAATGTTTATCATAAATTGGTTTAATTAAAAGAACACCTGACTATGATACCTGTAGTTTTAATAAACACCTTATATAAATTGCCAAGGTTACGCCCCTAGGGGATCTTTGCACCTAAGTGCAATGCTTACCCTGGTGCCTACCCATAGGGAATTGCAGCTGAGTCTCCTGAGCCAGTATAAGGCTATCAGAAACCTTTGGTGGGAAGGATGAGGGCAGTGCTGGAAAGCTTTGCAGATTCCTCCCTAAAGAATTAAAAATATATTTGCTGTTTTATCACTTCGTTTTTCTTGCTTCCTCTGAATTAGTTCACCAACTGTATGTTTTGACACAAAGCCAGGAAGAAAAATACCCTTGTGCTCATGTTGATTTTGAAGGGATTGAGTTTAATTTTCTTCATGCAGATTTGTTTAAATAAATGATGCATATTTAGCTGAAACACATGACATAGAGCTCAATGGCATAAACAACCTCAGTGTAGTGTGGGCCTTGTTGAACTTGTGAACTACACATAGATATTGAGACAAATTCAATGTTTGGCTTAAGAGCGTACAGCTCCACAGACTTCAGAGATTCATAACAGTGAGTTGGCTTCTGGCATGTTGAATGCAGTGATATTTGTACTTCAGAGGTAATTCTGGACCTAATCTAAGAAGTGTTTACTTTTCTGGAGTGAAATTGTGGAGGATATATATTTTGGGCAGATATTAATTTAATTGACTATATTAAAGGGAACATACTAAATTTTGGAGGGTATATTCAGGAGAATTGGATATATTTTTATGTCTGTTCAGGATGTTTGGATCAGAAGTCTTTAAACAAAGACCAGGTTCTTCATAATTGCAATACTTTTATCTTGAATTTCTGAGCAGTTAATCCTTGGGAGAAAAAAAGAAAAAAAAAAACAAACCAAAACAACAACCCAAAACAAGAAAACCCCAAACAAACAAAACCCCCCTATTGCTGATCTTTACCTACTTAATGCCCCAATGTTCCCCCCAGCGCACCCAACTGTCATGGTTACCTAATAATCCAGATTGACATTGCCCAGTAACATATCTTTTATTGGCTATAAACCCATGTAAAGATCTGTATACGATCAAGTATTTTGTCTTATTTGGGATTTGTGTGCAGAAATTCGGAATTGTTTTCCATTAAAGAATAGATAACACAAATATCCCCCCCTCCCTCGGTGATCAAGCCTGAAGTGCTATTGCATTTCAGAAATGGTTAGCACTAACAATCTTAACTGCTAACATCAGAGTGTTAATTGGTATAGGCTATGCAGTAATTAGTCATCTAACTAAAATAAAGGCAAGCAGAGGAATCCCTTGAATGGTCACAAAGTAACTGGGACATCAATCAAAGGCTCGAAGATTTTGAGATAATTCTAAATTTAAATAGAGCTCAGACCTCACTGGGGAACTGTGCCCTGCCTAGGAGGCTTAATTAGACTAACTGTCTGCAAGACAGAATAAAACAGATGGGTGCGTTCCTGTTGGAAGTTGGTTAATGCACCTTTTGATAGATCCAACAGCATATGCATGAACTGTTAAGCATCTTCAACTAAGCCTTTTCTTCAGCCTCTTATTTCCTTGAGGAGAATTTTAATAATGTGAATAGCTACATTGAAGAGCTTCATATTTCTGAGAGCTCTGAGCTGGTAACATCTGCCTAGTATAGGAGTTCATCTACAAACCCAACCTGATGGTTGGCTGAGTAATTTGAACAGCAGAGCCCAACATCTCAGCTAAATATAATTTATAGTTTGGGAAATGTGGGGGATATTTTTTAATGAATTGAAGCATAGAATGTATTAAATGTTGTGTAAACTGGTGTGTGTGTGTG
>VZTV01034383.1:0-14326 GCA_013400875.1 Anhinga rufa | reverse complement strand
CGTGATGCTAATGGTATGTGATATATTGCTTTGGTCATCGATCCTGGTTGTGTTCCCACCCAGCTTCTTGTGCACCCCCAGTAGTGGGTTAAGTTCAAATCCTGAAGATGGCGGGCTCCACAAAGCAGCCTAACAGGGAATTTGCTGCCTCCAGACATTCATCCAGCTGGACCTCTGCAAGCAGAGAGAAAAATTAGAGGGGGACCACAACTCAGTAAGGGAATACAGTGTGTATTGACAGTCTCATAGACTGCCATACAGGAGCACTGGGAAAGAGGAGCATGGGTCAACAGGTGTCAGCTGTGGATTTGTGGGGGAAGGCCCAGAGTGTGACTCCTCCCAGCAAAATCTTCTTACCAGCTTGGTCCCGCAGCCACCTACAAGCTTTGGCCTCCAGAAGCTCTGACCAAGATACTTTCCATTTGTACTGGTGCAACCAGACTAAAGCCAAAACTGTGGCCCAGGCAGTTGGCTGCACATCCTGTGGGGGAAAACAGGACAATCAAGGGGAAGAAATAAAAAGAAAGATCAGACCTAAACCAGCACGTGGACAAAGTAAGACCTCCACATGTACATACAAACTCTCTAAGCTTCTGAAACACTCAAAATCAGGAAGTTTCCAGGTACCTCTGCTGATTCCACCCCACACCCTCCATGTCCCGCTTCCACAAGTGGAGAGGTGCTATATCCAGACTGCTTTGATCTCTTCCCCTCAGTTATGCTTACCTCACTGGGCCTTTGCCCCTCAATATCAGCCTTGCTGAGCCCCAAGGCAGAGGCCAGGGCTGTGGTGAGGGCCCAGGAGCCATTTGCTTTCTGGAGTGCCACCACTACTCTGAGCCTGGAGAAGTCACACAGTCTTGTTGACAGTGGCGAAATTGTCCAGTCCCAACTGATGTTAAATGCTGGAGCTTCTTCCATTACCTGCTCTTCAGAAGGCTCCTGTTCTGGAAGACAGAAACATTCATACAGCTCATGTGAGATAGGCAAAGGCTAGTAACCTTAAATTCTGCCTTCTCCAGGCATACTTAACTGTCCTCCAGAGTACTTAACTGTCCTCCATCCTCTCTGGACTTTCCCAGTTTTCCCAGTCCTCCACAAGCATTTTGAACTTTTTCCAGACCTCCCAGAGCATCCTCAGATCTTCCCAGTCCCTCATAAGTATCCTAAAATCTGTCCTATATGCTCTAGTTTACCCAGCATATGTGATTCTCTCTAAACACCCTTAATTCCACTCATTCACTAATGTTACTCCTCCCTGCCACTTCTGCCATTATGGTTCATGTTTACCACTGAGGCCCCCACAGGGGTTCTTCTCCATCATCCATTCAAACTCACCAGCCTCAGCATGAGCTCTTCCTTTCAACATTTCAAGATGTAAGACTTCGTTGGAGCTACAGCAGCACTGCATCACAACAGAGTGAAGCTGAGGAGGGTCAAGCACAGCCCAGGCATGGCTCAGTTCCAGAGCAGATTTAAGAGCTTTTATGGGCAGAAAGAGAAGCACTTGGGCACGGAGTAGTTGGGGCAGAACTAGGGGTCATTTAAGGCTGGCCTAAACTTATACAGAGGTTGGAAGGGACCCTGGAAGTCATCTTGTCCAAATCCCTGTTCAAAGCAGGTCTCATTAGACAGCTCGCTCAGGTACCTGTGTAGTCAAGTCTTGAAAAGCTCTAAGGGTAGAGATTCCACCAGTTTTTGATTATCCTTATGATTTAAAAGAAAATAAATTTTCCTCATACCCGTTCAGCATTTTCCATGTTCCAACTTGTGTCTGTTGCCTCTTATCCTAATGCTCTGCACTTCCAATAAGAGTCTGCCTCTGGCTTCTTTCTATTTTCCTCCAGTCAGCCAGTTGTAAACAGAAATAAGGTATCCTCTTCTTAAAGATGAACAAACCCAGCTCTCTCAGTCTCTCCTCACATGCCATGTGCTCAGCGCTCTCAGTTTAGTGTCCCTCCACTAGATTCATTCCAGTATGTCAATGCCTTTTCTGTAGAGCTGCTTCCTTGAGTTTGTGTCCCCTGGGCCCGTATTGTTGCATAGGGTTATTCTGTTCCTGATCCATTCCTGATGCAAGACTTTGCGTTTGTTTTTATTGAATGCAATGCAGTTCCTGTCAGGCCATTTCTCCAGCCTGTCCCTGCCCTCCACTGACCGTGCACCTACTGCTTCTAGTTTGGTGTTATTCATAAACTTGCTAGGAGTACACTCTGTCCATTAATGTTGAGGTCAATAATGAAGACGTTAAATAGTACTGTTACCATGAGAGATCCCTCTGGAATTGCACGGGTTTTTGGCCACCAGATGGACTCCGAACTGTTGATAACTGCTCTTTGAGCCCAGCAATCTAGCCAATTTTCCACCAGCCTTATTGTTCACTTAACCCAGCCAATATCTCCTCAAGCTGATGATAAGGAGACCTTGGAAGATTGTCAAAGGCTGTGCTAAAGTCAGAGTATACGGAACCACTGAGCAAGATGCCCACGCTCACAGAATCACAGAATGGTAGGGGTTGGAAGGGACCTCCAGAGATCATCTTGTCCAACCCCCCTGCTTGAGCAGGTATACCTAGAACAGGGTGCACAGGACCGCATCCAGGCGGGGTTTGAATGTCTCCAGGGAAGGAGACTCCACAACCTCTCTGGGCAGCCCGTTCCACTGCTCTGTAACCCTTACAGTAAAGAAGTTTTTCCTCATATTTCCTCATATTTTCCTAATTTTCCTCATATTTCCTCATATTGACAAGATTCCCCCCTCAGTCTTCTCCAGACTGAACAAACCCAGGTCTCTCAGCCTTTCCTCACCTTAAGCTTCCTTTTGCTGTTAATGTGCTTCAACGTGCTTTTCCTGTTGTACTTCACTTCCATTGCAAATTTCAACTCCAGCTGAGCTTTGGTGTTCATAACTCCATTTCTACATGTCTGGGCAATGTCTTTGTATTGTTCTCAAGTAGCCTGTCTCCACTTCCAAGTTTGCACACTTACTTTTTATGTTTGAACTGACTAAGGAACTCTTTGTCCATCTATGCTGGCCTTCTGGCACACTGCCTTGCATTTCTGCCAGTGGACTGGATCTATTCTTGATCTTGGAGGATTTGGTTCTGGAAGATCAACCAGGATCCTGAACAAGGCAAAATCTGTTCTTCTGAAGTCCATGAGCAGTAATTCTGCTGTTTGCCTTGCTCATTCATGAACTCCAGTCTCATGATTGCTGCAGCTAAGGTTGCCCTCACATCTTTGAAAAGTTCCTCCTTGTTTGTGAGTAGCAGGTCAAATAGAACGTCTTTCCTAGCTGGTTCATCAAGCACCTGCATCACAAAATAGGCTTCAGTACATAACAGCAATCTCTTGGATTTCTTGCACCCAGCCAGATTGCCTTTCAAGCGGATATTGGGGTTTGTTAAAACTGTCCAGGACTATCAAGCTCTGTGACTGTAAGGTGTTGTCCAGCTGCCTAAAGATGGCTTCATCTACCTCCTTCTTGATCCAGTGGATCAACATCACCTGTGCTGACCTGTCATCTGATCCTTACTCACAAGCTCTCTTCCTTGGGACAGGTGATGAACCAGTAATTCTCCACACACTGAAGCCATTCTTCTTAGCCTCCCAAGCTATCTTTCTCGGAAAGCCTGTATCCAGGGCAAGCAGGACTCCAAGCTTGAGAATTACCCCACCAGGTCTATATCATCCTAAAGAGATCATGGTTCTGCAGATGTGCAGATTTCCTCCTTTCTGCTCCCCATGCTCCAAGCATTTCTGTTCAGGCATTTGAGATGGGCATGCAGGTTTTTCAGGGGAAGTGTGAGAGCCTTCCCTGTCATCATGTCCCCTAAACACATCTGCTCAGTCCCTCGTGCCCTCACTTTTTTTCAGATTACTGTAGCCCTTCCTCAAGGCTATACACCTACTTTACAGCCCTCCTTGCTAGCTTTGCAAGTCTGTTTGCAAAGGCACTTTTGTCCCACATGGTCAGATGAATCCTGTTCTTTTTCAGCAACCCTTGTTCCTCAGAGAGGGTCCTGCAGCCATAGTAGTAAAAGCTCTGCCTTTGACACCAGCCATGCAGCCAGTTGTTGACCTGTAGGATGAGTCCAGTTCAACCAATCCTTTCCCTTTCACTGGAGAGACTGAGGAACACTATGTGGGCTCCCACACCCTTCAGCCTCTCCTCCAGGGGCTCCATAATCGCACATGATATGCTCCAGGTTATTCCTGGTAGTGTCATTGCTGTCCACATGGAAAAGCAGCAATGGGTAATAGTCCAAGGGCCAGACAAGCCTTGGCAGTCTATGCAGCTTCTTCAGTCCTGGCCTCTGATGAACAACACACCTCCTCCTGAAGTGTGAGGTTGGGTTGGCAGCTGGGTGCCTCCATCCCCTGCAGGAGAGTTTTCAGTAACCACCACATGCCTTTTCCCTCCGCTTGGACACTAGTTTCAGGCTCAGCTGGCTCTGGATGCCTCCCCTGACAGGCCTTGTTTGTCTTCACCAGTGCCCAGCCACTACACCTAGTCTGAAGCTGCAGGCCTCCAGGTTGTCAGAAGCCACAAGCCTCTGCTTTTCCCCATTTTGACTATGGCCTCCAGAGGTCCCATCCTCCTTGCTTCACATAACTCCAGCTTCTTTCTCTGCAGACTTTCCACAAGTCTGGGACAATTTCCTCATCATTCACCCTGATGGTGTGCAGTGACCTCTCTTCAGACTTTCTTTCTCTTCTTTTTCTCTACAGACTTTCCACAAGTCCAGGACAATCTCCTCATCATTCACCCTGATGATGTGCAGTGAGCTCTCTTCTTCCTTTTAGCTCCTTCAGTTAGCAAGTCCGAGCCTTGACCAGAACACACCTCCCACAGAGAAGGGCACTTCAGCCCTGGCCCCAGGGTGAAGTACCAGCCTCTCTCTTCAGCTCAAGACCTAGACAGCACTATCTTCCTTTTATGCTTTGTCTGGACTGAGGTTTCCAGTGTACCAAGGGCAAACGCACCCGTTAGTACTGGAGAGGGTGTTGTGTGGCATATTGCACAGCCTTCACTCAGCCCCACACAGGCCTGAACAGTTACTCGACCCCTCTGCACCCCTGCTGCACTAACTGCTGAGACAACTGTTAGGTCTCTGTTAGCTAGCTCTATGTTCTTGCCTACCTGATACACAGCTGCTTCCCAGACACCAGCTGAAAAAGTGCTTGACACCTTCTCCCACCATTAGAAGTCTGTTGAAGACAGTAAGTGTAGACACTCCCTAATTAGGAAACAGCCAACAGAAGCTGACCATTAGAGATGACTGAAGCACAAGCCTACAGAAATTAACTCTCCTCATCAACAGCAACCACAAGAAGTTCCCAGCAGGTGGTCCTTGGAGATCAGAAGATGAGCCCTGGACAAGCAGAAGGCTGGAAGAAGCAGCAGCCTGGGAACTGTTGCGCAAATGGCTATTGCTGAGCTAGCTGGCTCTTTTTTTGCTGAACTATACAAGGGTAAAGATAAAGATTCATGCAGATATTTTTGTGACAAACTTAAGCATTTGGGTATGGACTTAAGGATAGTTGGAGACAAGGATAAGGTTACTTCAGGGAAGTATTAAGGCATTTCATTCTCAATTTCCAGCCCAGAGTTGAGGAGTTTGCTTTGGATTTTGCTTTGTCTGTCACTCCATCCATCCCCAGCACGATGACAATCAGGAAGTCTGGTGAGAAGATAAATGCTGAAAGGAGGGTTCAACCCTAGTCCAACACATTTTGAGAATGCTCAGATAATAAGTTTCTCCTTACCTCTACAGGATGCTGAAAACTGTGTGAGTGCCTCAGTGTCAGGGGCTTTGCGACCAAGCTTCTCAAGGAAGAACTGGCACTTCTGAACCATCCAAAACTTGATGGACTTGAACCACACAGGTCTGAAGCCATGCAACCAGAGCAGCTGGCAGGGAACCAGGTTGCAAGAGGGAGAGAACAACATGGCAGAGTCTGGAGGCAAAGAATATGGGGAGAGAGGCAGGGAGATGGGGGTTAGACTCATGGGTATTAGAGATAGGCAAAAGGGTGGTCAGGCCCACAAGATAGGGGGCTTCAGATGATGATGAGGCATCAGACCAACAAGTCCTGCTTTGTCCTCCCAGTCCTATCCCCACTGTTTCTGGCCTTACCATGCCGCCAGGCATCCCTCTGTTTCATGCATACTGCCACACTGGATGTGAAAGGGGACGGAACCCCCAGCCTGAGGCTGGACTTAACTGCGCTGTGCTGGACATCCTTCTCTGCCCTGCTTGTCCCCTCCCAGGCCAGTTTCCACAACAGGTGCATCATGGCCATGCGGTGCACAGGCAGCCTGCAGGGGCAGAGAGTTAGTCCTTGGTTCCACCTTGGGGAGTGGCATGGGACACATGGAGCAAAGAGGAGGGGGCAGTGGTGTAATGGTCAAGCTCAGGGCAGAGGGGACAGCACTGGATGCCCAGCTTCTCTTCCCACCTCAGGCTACAGTGGGAAGGATGCAAGCAAATGACACCTGCTATCCCTCCTCCATACCTTGCCAATGCCACTCTGCCTCATGGGCAAGTGTGTTATCCTCTCACCTGTCGTCTGATGATGGGGACAGTGAGAACCTGAGTGTGTAATTGAAGGACTGGCTGCCCACGTGGTACTGGAGGGTGACAGCTCCCTCATCCACCGCTGGATCCTGGTGATGCAAGGGAAAGATTCAGACAGAAATGTTCCTGTGCAAGGCACAGGCAGCCTGGCTACCTAGGTTCCCGCCCTGCTTTACTGAGGTAGCAGATGTCCATGGTTGGAGCAGATGCAGTGGTGTCTCTGGGGGAAAGAAGGAGGTTCGCAGAGCACTGATCATGGTCTCTCTCAGGTCTAGTGGAGGTGAAGGACTCTCAGTGCTGGGAAGGTGAAACAGGGAGTAGGTCCTTTACCTTCCAGGAAACCCTCCCCCAGTGTATATGGTTCCTGGATCACTCTCACCTGTGCTTGCCCATGGGTCTGGGCATAGATTGAGCTCTGATGTCCCTGGAAGATCATCTCAGGAGCTTTTCTGATCACTGACACCTCCATGCCAGGTGGAAGGTCCCAATGTAGTGAGATCCCACTTGCCAGAGGCTGCAGAGCCCACTGCAGGCATTTCACTGCCTGGTGAGGAGAAGCAGAGAGCACAGACAACTTGGGTTCCCTCCCAGTTCTGGGCAGGAGAGAAGTTGGAGGTGGTCTCTTGAGTTGGAGTAGACGGTGGTATTTGGATTGCCTTGAATGTCTGGGAGAGCCACGGGAGATACTGAATAGAGCAGAGGCATATCTGGGTCATTACCTTGGATGTCATGTCCATCCTAGAGTGGATGCACACACATTCTCCTTTGGTCTCCAGGGCCATGGCCTGGGAAAGGTTGAAGATGTCACATCTGTTAGTAGGAAAACAGAAACACCTGTACAGGAAAAGAGAGGGAGGTTAGAGATGGGACAGAGGTGAGAGGCACAAAGGACAAGAGTGGTGAAAAGGACAAAGTCTGGAGAGGTAAGAATGCTTCTAATTGTAGAAATGAAACTGACCCAGAGTTTTCCCATCCCTTCTGGGGTGAGAGACATTACCTGCTGGACAGAGAGCATGAGAATAGGTTTTGGGCCTGCAGAGCACATGGAGGTATTGCAGGGTGAGGGGGAAGAGGAAAAGTGCTGAGAAGAGCAGGGAAAGATTGGGAGAGGAGGCCTGCTAGATGAAGAGTATAGGCAGACTTAGTGAGGTAAGGAAAGCGTGTGTGGGGGTTGTTGCTGAAGTTCCATTGAGGTAAAGAGGGCAGACTAGGATCTGGGAGAAGGTTTGAAGGACTCTGACAGTCAGGGGGAGAGGAAGGTTGTGAATTAGTATGTTAGGGGACAGGAACAGGGCTCCCTCATTACCGATGGTGGTCCCGGTAACGGTAGACCTCAGCCATGACAGCTTCCTCTTCACTGGAGATCTTCCTTTGGATGAAGATGAAAAGCTGAGGGAGAGAGGAGGGCAAACAAAGATTGCCAGGGCTGGGCACCCCCATAAAGGAGACACCCTCCTAAAATGCAGGAAGCCTTCCCAGCTTTCTCCCTTGCCCTCTCGAACCCACTGGCCTTGAAACAGGAAAAGAGATCGTGTGTCTCCTTTCATTAACACCAGGACATCTCTTAGCACAAAGGGGCACCTCACAAGGAAGATCCACCTTCCCCAAGTGCAGGCAAATTCCACAGAAGCCCTCCCACACTGCCCACCCCAAAGATGGTGTCACTTTCTGCCATGAGGACACCCCACAACATGCCAGCTCCTGGTGCAAACAACAGCAGAATATCTCACCCTGAGCCCTGAAGCCTACCATTACCCCATTGTTTACACCCATTTCCCTCCCCATAACCCTTTGGCCCCTGATACCTGCCGGGGGCGCCCATGAAGAAGAGGAGTGTTGTAGATAGACCTTAGGAGGCCCAATAGATCACAGCCCCCTGCATCAGGGCAGATGGAGGAGATGCACCCCACTGCATTGTCCATGCTTTCCTGTGTGTATTCCACACTCTGCCTGTGGGAGGGCACCCAGAGTGTCAGAGGAGGGAGAACCTGGCCAATGGCTACTCCCTAGAAAAGCCCTACCTGACTACCAGTGCTACAGAAGCACCCTAAAAAGAGGACTTACCCTCTCACTGCCCCCAACATATCCTGCCCCATAACTGTCCCCCAGCAAGAGCTTGTCCCATAGTTTCACTTAGGAAAGTCATACTTTACTTACCCCTTGGCCCTGCCCTATCATCACCCCCAACTCACGGATAGAATGCTTTGAAAGTGGCCCCAAAACTGTAGACATTGAAGTAACAGCCCAGAGGCAAACCCTTGAGGAGGAAGAGCAGTGTGTTCTGGGGACAGATGCAGGGATGGGCAGAACTCAGATGGGGAAGCTAGGCAGAACATCTGCCCACATGAAGCAGCTTGCCTCTACCCCACCATCTGGGCATGACCAGTGTGGAAAATTCCCCCTGAAGGCCTCCTCTGGTGGTACCTGTGCATCCTGGAAGAGGCTGCAGTCCATGAGAAAGAGGAATTCCCCAAGCTGGCCTGGATTGGGCACCACCTCAGGAATGCTGGGTGTCAGTGTCACCATTACCACAGGGTCCCCCAGCAGAGAGCCTGGAGTGTGTGGGGAGAAACAAGGAGGATTTTTAGGTTGGAGCCCCCTTCCCCATCTCTTTGTTTTTGTCCTCTGCATAGTCCCCAGCTCTGAACTATTGCCTGAAAAGCCCCTCATATCCCCCCATTCTCCCTGACACCCTCTCCCTCATGCCCACTTCCACCCTCCTCACTCACCAGGTGGGGCTTTGGGATCGCTTCTCTCCACCACGGCACTGAGAGTGTGAGAACCTCTGTAATACACCAGCAAGTTCAGATCACTGTGCAACCAGGGTGGCAATTTCAAGGAAACCTGAGGACAAGTAGGTTGTGGGGAGGAAAGAGAACCAACTAAAAGGACTGAGGAGTCCTAAGGAGTGTCAGCGGGCTGCAGAACCCTTCCCTCCTCTGCCCCTTTGGGACTCTAGCATCTGGGAGGGCCATACCTCAGCAGATGTCTGATCTGGAGCTGTGTATCGCAGAGGGGTGTAGCTGCTGTTAATGTCTATATGGGACACACCATGGGCTGACTTCAGACAGATGCTGAAGTGCAGCTTTTCGGATGTCTCCTCCTCAGAAGAGAACAAGCCTGCAGCGAGAAAGAGGTGTGAGAAGGTGAAAGAAGAGACCCTAGGGCAGCGCATAGCTATGGAGGGGCACTCTCTGTCATCAGTAGGGGGGAAATGTGGCATCTGAGATGTCCTTTACTGTGGCACTTAGTGGGGTTTGGGGGAGGATGGTGGTGAGTGTGTAGACTCACACTGTGTTTGTGTAGGGATCTGTGTGGATCTTTTGCTGTGGGATATACAGGGAGACCCATGCATGGAATGATTACTGGGGGTGAAATTATTGAGGTTGTAATTATTGAGGCTAAAGTTATATCCACATTTCATAAAAGTTAACTTCCAGAATGGAATGTGATTGGCATGCTGGAAATTGGTTCAGTGATCGTTCCCTAAGCAACACCACCTGCACTCTTAGATGTTAGGAACACTGGGGGAGCTCGATGTACTAGTCCTAAAAGAGATAATTGGAGGAGGAAGTGAAGCGAAGGCTCCACGGCCAAACTCGTCCATAAATCACTGCAGGTCCGGGAACTGGATGGAACCATGGAACCATGCCCTGACCAGGACCTTAACATTGTGCCCTGTGGATGAACTTTGTGCATTATAACCTCATTATAGTACTAAAACACACACCTCCATCCCAAAGTTACTCTCCTCCAAGGTACGACCACCCCTCACTGAGCGTGCGGTCTGAATTTCTCAGTCTATAGCTTTAAATTGAAGCGAGGAATTTCTACACCAATCAATAATGAAAGTATGTATGACTAGAGTCACTCAAGCTCCACCTAAATGTAAAGTATTATAAAATGACCCCAAAAGAGAGGGACGTTAGGGAAGATACCATTGTGGACTACTGGGATCATTTGACAGGCTCTCTTCTCCCCCATAGGGACGCCTGTTGGGTAAGGCTCGAACACTTGGTTATACAGAGTGATCCCCTGGGAAATTTAGAGAATAAGCTTGTTATTTTGTGTTTTGTGTTTCAGTGCTTTATACTTACATATCCTTTGCAGACAGTGCATTTATCACCAGCAATCCAATAAGAACTTGTATTTCTGTTGCTTCAATAAACTGCACTATTAGTGAATCTGGCTGTGAAGAGTCATTGGGCACAACTAGACTAATAGTGATCGTACTGTTAGTGAATCCCTCACGGACTGACAGTGCTGAATTGGGTATCACTCAGAATCTACGCCTAGCTGCCTTCAGCCCCTCTGACATCTGAGGGCCAGCAAGGGGATTTATTTTCTGCCAAATTTCTTCACCTATTAATGCAACACCATGGTGTTCCTGACTGTGAGGTAAAAGGGAGAATATTCAGATTCTCTCACTGAGCACTGTGCAGAGATGGGGGTGTCCCCCCAGAGGGATGCTGGGGAATGATGTGTTCCTCCCTGGGGGATGCACCTCGGGGATCACTCACCAATGCGGTTAATTCGGGGGAACAGCTCACACGGCCAGCAAAACTGGGCAGCTCCGTCAGGCTGCAGTGGCAGCTCCTGGACATAGTACAGGCTGATGGCCACCTCCCTGTTTGGAAGCAGGGTGCCCAGGAAACAAGCAAAGACAGGACCCCAAAGATCCTACTGGTCTTGCAGGTATCTTAAATTCTCCATGCCTGAAGTGGATTTGCACAGCTGCTGGGCCTGCCACAGAGGAGAAAAATGTGTCACTGAGGTCTCAAAAGGATTCCATTCTCTCAACTCTACCCTTCATCCCAGCCTCCAGACCACCCACTCCCACCCCAATCCCAGTACCTCCTCCTTCTCCCAGAGCATTGCTTCAATACGAGTGTCCCCCATGGTAGCATAGAAGGTGTGTACAACAGTGTGAAAGTCCACAGGAAAGATGAACATGGTCTCCTTAGAGACTTGTTGCATATTGCGGAAAAACAGCTCAGACACCACATCGGCTATGAAGTCTTGGATGGTTACATTTACTGTCACAGCTTCCAGCTCCACTTCAGGACAGGAAGAAAAGAACCATATTCCCCTCTGGAATAAGCCTGAGGAAGACACAAGAGCTGTCAGACTCCCTGGTTGCACATCGGAAACTTTAAATTTGAGGTGTCTGCTTGTAGTGGGAAACAGTTGTGTGTCCAAACCTGCCACAGAAATGCCAGTTACAGAAACTGACAAATAGCAATGAAAGGTCCCTGTGAGTCTGCCAACATGTTGCCCTTAGACCACAGTTCCTCATCTCTCTAAAGCCCTTTTCTGTCCAATGCACATGGCAGCTGTGCCTTCAGATCGCCTAAATCTACCATGCTTCATCTTAGTTCAGGCCTACCATGGCATTGAGAGGAGTCTGTCTGGCCCCCAGAACATAGCATGAGACAGTCCCACAACAGAGCTCCACACAAATGGCAGGAGGTGCCCTGCAGCTCCTCAAACCTCCAAACCATATCTCAGAGATAGGAGCGGGTCTCACCACCAGATTTGAGGCCAATGTTCCAAAGAGATGAGCTTGATTTTCAACTTAAGAAGATATACTACTCATTTTGGACTACAGAAAGGGAAGGAGGGACCCTACCAAGGGCATTTAGCATGGCATCAAAGGTAGAGTCTCAGGAAGTCACCTCATCTCCTTTTCACTGTCAGCAGTAGACATGTTTCTCGCTGACCTCTGTTTATCACCGATCATACTTGTAGCATGTTTCTCTGAGGCCAGAATGTGTAGATCTGAATTTGGTTGGAAGACGGCTTTGATGACCTCCCTTCCTGCTATGACAGCAGCCCATGGAAAGGCAACCTTCTCCATACCCTTGCCCCTGGCTTGAGATGAAGAGCATCTCATATTAGGGCAAGGTTTGGCATTAGTGGTGCATCAAACCTGATGGCAAAATGCCATGTTGGAGTAGTGTCTCAGTCAAGATTGGCATAACACTGTAGTAGGAATAGAGTGACACTTAGCAAAGGAATGTATAAGACCTTCACAGGGGTTGCTGTAATGTCTTGGAAGGGGATGGTGTACAGAAGATGGTATAGTTCACCTGGAGGGTATGAGGCAACTCATCAGTTAAGCAATGAACCTAAGTATCACAACACAATTCAGTAGGGGATGATTTAGCACCACAGTAGAGGCAATGCAATATCATAGCACTGAGGAGTGTTGCCCCCCATCCCGCAGCAGCAGCAATCTCTTCTGCATCACCCTTTCACTTTGTGATGGTTTCCCTGGAAAGCCTTCAACACTATGGGTGAGAGGAATCACTCTTAGAAAAGCATCTTTTGCTATGCCAACCAGAATAGTGAAGGTTGACTACAGGCCATGCCCCTAGTTGCCAGAACATGGTGATGTGTGCCTCCCTGACAACCACCCAAGAAATCAGTTCCTTCCCACATTGCTCTCCCAGCTAAAATCTTCTCCACTGCTCGCAGATGCCACCCTTCTATCCCCAACTCACCCCTATGCATGTAGTGTTTGCTCAGGATGCCACTTTTCCTCATTTTGACTCTTTGGTTGAAGACAGCTTCTGTGTGGGAAAGAGCATAAAGTGACCTATGAGGACCTTGTGAAAAAAACCCGGGATCTCCACCTTCCCTTCCTCCAAGATATGGAGCTCTGCCCCACCCCCCCCCTCCACTATACATGGGCCAAGATGACTCTTTGCTTCTTCACATCCCAACCCAGGATCCTTTTTGCCCCTCTTTCACCAGCCTGGTAGCAGACTAGTTTCTACTAAGAGGCCTGGGATGGGAATTGCAGATATTAAAAATGCCTATTGGTTCAATGGGGTGGTGGTGCTTAATTGAGATTGGAGCACAGGGAACATGGGAACAATGATGAGTCACAGCCTGAGACATAAGGCACAGTATGAGTTTGGGCCTAAGCAGTGATAAGTGCACCTGGAGGACACCAGTACCAATGTTGACAGAGGAAGAAAGGGGCAGAAGGGTGGACAGACAGAGCAGGTGAAGCATGGTCTGTGAGGATGGGTGAGGAATTAATGGGTTTGTGTGAGGAGAGTGGTGTAGCTGGATAGTTGGAAAGGGCGGTATTTCATGGCAGTATGAGTGCACGGCAGAAAATAGTGACCGTATGGGGAACTGGGGAGGGGAATGGATGAATGAATTTGTAGTTGGGATGCATGGATGCACATCCAGGGAAGTGGGGGGCAGGAGGGTGTTGGAGGAGTTGATGAGCAAATGCAGTTGTGTGCAATGTGAAGGAGAGGATGATAGAAAGTACCTGTTTTGTGACTGATCTGTCGGTCAGACACCTAAAATCACCAGGTTTGTGTACAGGTCTTGTGTACAGGTCAGAACTCTTCCACTACTGAATAGAGCCTTAACTCAGTTGTCAAAACATTGGACAGGAGGGCTATTTGCAGCGAGGAGACCTAGCACAGGTGAGTGGTCCTCACAAAGGTGAGGAAATCCAATCTACCTGTCTCACATAGGTCCTGTGCTATGCGTATTGGCATCATGTGTTTAGGAAATGACAGGACATCTAAAATGACACTAGACACCCATGTCTCAACAACTAAATTTCACCCCAGGAAGAGCCTCTTCCTTTTACCACAAGAGAAAGAGTCAGTTCAAGATTATTACACATAAATGGAGGTATTTAAAACAGATACATTCAGATTAACTTCTAAACCCCTGCAAGGGGGTTTGCCAGAGGGCACAGAAAGAGGGAGTGAGAAT
>VZTV01034382.1:0-50459 GCA_013400875.1 Anhinga rufa | reverse complement strand
TGTGATTCTGTGAAATGCTTCTGGTGATGAGCATGGTCCCAGCTAGCTGGGGCAGTCAAGTTCCCTTGCCTGTTTATCAGTGTTCCGAAGCTGAAAGGCTGATAGAAAGTGCTTCCTGATCAGCATGATAAATGTAATTTTGCATGATAATTATGTTTACAGCAGGACAGATGTACTAATAACATGTCCCCTAAAGGCTTCAAATAAGCTATAAAAGAACCAAATCTCTGCTGAAAATGCTGGCAGCAGTAGTATTAATTGTGTAAGTTACAGCTGATAATTGTCTCGTTTCATTTGAATGAGGCAGTTAGCTATTAATGGCTTGTGCTCTATAGTACCGAAACAGCAGACTGGGCAAAATTTGTCAGTCTGTATAACATAGTTATATATTAGCAATGCATCCTAATGGACATACTCTAGTGGCTAGGGAAGGGAAGAAGTGTTACAGTTAATTTCCAATGCTGTTTCATCTTTTATATCAAAATACTTGCTTATGTGCCTTCAGGAAGAGAACTTATTTTTCGTATCTACAAATTGTTTGATTTAAGACAATGCCTGCAGTAAAAAAACAAGCTCTCTTTGTGGTTATTGAGGATTGAAATGGAGAATGACTAATTAGCTGTCTTGTTCCACTTATCTGTTCCACACTGGTGATATGAATGAAAATCTTACCCTTGTTTTTATGTGTATGAAAGATCCCACTGTTCTGCAGATCTGTTACAGAGCATGCATAAGTGTGCAAGTACATAGAGATGTACATATATATAATATAGGCATGACCTGAAAACTTCTTAGAATAAGTTATCAAGCCTAATTTTTAAAATAGCAGTAAAATGAAGTCCAAATCAGTGATCATACTAGGTATTGAGCCAGGTTTACAGTTAAATAAAGATCTTGCAGGTAACTAACCAAATTTAAAACCCTGCTGATCCAAATTGAATTACTTTTTGTGACATCCTAATTCATTTGCATTCCCAAAGTGTGTTTCATCTCATCTGCAGTAAGTTGAGCTGCAGAGAGTATCCCAGAGGAGTGTGCTTCTAGCAGTCCTAACCCACATCCCTGCCCTGGCTGATTAATCTGTAAATCCTTCAGAATTTCTTTCCCATGCTATTACATCAAAGCATCCCCGAGTAAAACATGTGAGCCGAATCCTGAAATGTGTTCCCTTAGCATGAGAGGGACTCTGTGTGTTTCATTAGGCAATACTTTGTTGTTTTTTTTTTTTATGGGGAAACAAGCGGTTGACTTTCTAAGTGAGTGTGAGATGTTGGTTAGATGTTGGTTGGAGTGTTCATTGGTTAGCAGAAGAGAGCTGATGGCCTAGAAAAACTACCTGGAGATGCTCTGTAAAAATTGTCCTTGGTTCCTTGTAACCTTTCATCAACTTAATTCATTGCTAACAAGCTGCAAGTTCATTGCAATTCATTGCAGAGCTTTAAAATTGCCACCGAGTCAGATGACAAAGTGCCTTGTTTTATGTTCTCAAGAAAAATCATTCGACTGGAGGACTAGACAGTAGCACAACTCTGAAAAAAATCTTGGGCCCCTTGTCTCTAAAGAGTGCCAGTGGAAGCACCGTGATTTTGAGAAGAGAGAGGAAAGGGGAGACCAGAAAAGCAGAAAATCTTTGCAAGCTTATGTCTGCATAGGTTTTATCTTTATGCTTACTCACCCTAGGGAAATGGTAATGTGATTCATTTGTTCCAGGCAGATAGGCAAAGCCTTAAATATCAAATATATCCATTTCTGCATTGGCTCAGTGTTTTTTCTTCCTAAAACAATCTAAAAAGTGCATGTATATAAAAAAATGAAACGCCAACAAGAAAAAATACCAAAAAAAAAAGTCTCGGCTAAAGCATAGCCAAATCATTTTTTGCATCTATAGTCACGGCAATTGCCATCCAAAGGTCTGTTATTCTGCCTAAGGTTGTACTTAGCATAGCTGCAGTTGTAACCACAATGCTGCTTCTACCATACCCTGGAAATCATTTCAGACTAAGTCAGAGTACGGCACCTCAGCTTTGAGAGGACTGACCACTGCATCAGCTCAGGTTCCCGTGCCAAGTGTTTTTCAGTCTGGTGCTGTGATTTGCTCATGTGCTTCCCAGACGTTTGGAGACAGGCACCTCAGAGAGCCAGCTTTGACTGCAGGGAAGATCTGGAAGTGTTGAGTTGTGTCTTACGCCCTTCTAAATGCTTTGTTAGTAAAGCTTATGGGAATCCCTTTTGACAAGGGAGAGGTCCATCATCAGATGCGGGGTTGTGGAAGCCATCCGTGCTTCTGCTGAGCCTCAGAAGCGGAGGAGGGAGATCCACTAACAAACTGCCCTTCCTGGGACTTTACTGTAATTTTTAAACTTTTTGCCCCTGCCTCCTAAGTGTATAAGCCCCCATCTGAAGTAGTGTGCAGGGTATATAAATTCACCATAGGCAGCTTAACGTTTGTGTTGTTTGTGATGGGAAGAGCTGCGTAACTCAGATCCCCCGGACTTCCCCTAAGGTTAGGGTGTGAACCCATTCTCAATTAATCATCTCTACGAGAAGATGGGTTGCAACTATATTAATGCTTTACTGTTTGTTTTCTTATAGGCACTGTAGATTACATCAGGTCAAGGGCTCAAGAGATGTTTGAAGTGGGTCACTGTGACGTTAGGCGTAGGTCCCTTCTTCATTGCATAGTATGAATGCAGCATATTTTTTGGGTGTGCTGGGGAGAGATTGAACATGTCAGGAATCATCACTGGAGTTGTGTGGTACAGTAATCATTGTGCTTTAAGAGGGCTGCCTGCTCTTGCATCTGCCTGAGCTGATGCTGCCTCTGGTTCTTCTGGCATGGCATGGCTATATGTAGAGATAGTGAACACAGCACTGACATAGGTGAACCAAGGCAGGGGAGCTCGCCAAGTATGCAAACATGAAATCTGGGTCTTGCACTGCCTTCTAATAATGCTGGTCTTGAAGCAGCCCTCTAAATTGCACTTTGTTGGCCAGATTTGCCACTACGAGATGCTTTTTATTGCTCTGATAATATAAAATATTAGTGGACCCAGTCTAGTGCTCTGGCAGCTTTCCTCACTTTTGGTGTGTTGATGAATCTGCTTTTAAAATAGAATGAAATGCTTCAGTTGGAAGGTACCTGCAATAGTCATCTAGCCCAACTGCCTGACCACTTCAGGGCTGACCAAAAGTTGAAGCATGTTGTTATTATTAAGGGTATTGTCCAAATTTCTTGGAGGGTTTTTTTTCCCCCCCAAACTGATTGAAAACTGGTATCTCATTACTGGCTATTTGCTGGCCAACCAACTAGTTGGCACCCAAAAAAATTCAGTCCTCTAATAGTTAATGATGTAACTTACAAAGTAGGAGACTGCTCAGATTACCAGAATAAGCATTATTTCTGTACATCTGATAACCCAGCACTTTGACAGTATGTAGGGAATATAAGAATATAAAAGGCCATGAATTTGGGACCCTTTCAGGTCTTCACATCCAGCTGTTTCTGGGGTAGCAGAGCAGCATGTGTTCCCTGAGTGAGTGAGTGGGGACAGTGCCGTTGGAAGAGGCTGTTTGCAGTAGAGATGCTTTCTGAGCCTCCAGCCTTTGCCAATTACGGTGTACGCTCTTGGGGACGTATTGATTCCGGGAAGGGCAATTCCCCAGCCTGCAAATGCATTTGCCAAGTCCATTAGGGTGTGAAAGTTCATTAGGGTGACTGCTGGGTACCCTCTGTTGTAAAAACAGACAGGGAGGCTTCTGGGCAAGCTTCTCTAAATATTGGATGCTACTGTACTGCCTTAATAGTGAGCAAATGATACAGCTATACAACCAAATGTTACTAGCATTATGAGGATCCCCATAATACTTCCTTACTGGGAATAGGGAGAAAGTGAGGGTTTCTTGCAGAGATCCGATCTCTTAAATGTCACCCTCTAAACCATGAGTAGTCTTTGTATGTGTACCTGTGATAAGCTGTACCATCGTATTCGGTTCGTAGTTGGTCTTTCACCCTGTGGATCATAGGAACTAAATGTTTTGAATGGAGTAAACTGGTTTCTGAAAACATTTAATTTTTTAATAGAGATCTATACCAGGAGAGAGCAACCTTAGGCTGGGAATGTGCCAATTACAGCATGCCATGCTGAGCAAGGGACCTCAACAGAGAGAGAAGAAAATAATCTAATCCTCTGCTACCACCTATCAGCCCAGTGCCTGGTAACAGGAGGATGCTGTGCCCAGTCACAGTGTCAGGAACAGAGGGGAAAAAGGAGGTAGTTTGCTTTTCCCAGAGCAGTTATGTTGGTTGGCTCCAGGATCTGTCCCTAGCGAGAAGAGCAGGGAAGAACGAAGCTCTGTCTTGTGAACCACCACAAGCTCGCAGGGATGTTTAAGCAGTTCTGCTGGACAGTAAGGATCTTCCTTTACCCAAATAGTGAATCTTGTACTGTTTTTGAAACGTCTCCATTATTGCAGATATGTTTAAGTAAAGCATAAGGAAATGCATTATTTCAAGTTAATACATCTTTTTGTACTCAAATGTCTTTGGTATTAGACTGTGTGTGAACCAACAGGCAAGAAGGCATTAATCCCTGCGGATGTAAAAACATTTAAAACTATGGCACTGGACTGTCTTGCATTATCACATATTCAAAAGTATGCCCAGTACTGGGTATCTGAGCTATCCAATACTTGACTTCTCTGAACTATATGAATTGACTTGGGCTTTAGCAATGCATCGCCTGGGAAATGAGGGCATTGACTCCTAGATATGTAATAGGATGGTGGGAAAAGCACCTGATCCCGAGGGAATTTGTAGCAAATGTGCCCAGAACTAAATCCAAAGTATGCACCAGTAAACACTCTGATTGCCACCACCTGTGCCAGCATTCATATCTCATGCATGAAATGCCTCATGCTAAATTTTTCTTGTTCGGTTGGTCTTTATGTCCCACTTACATACGGGACTTTCTGTTTTTCCATCAAAAGAACTTTATCCAGGCAATTCACGGTGTCTAGGATACATTTTTTTTTTTAGCAATGAGATTTTTTTTAAGTGCCTGTTCACATCTCTTCTAAGTCTGATGTTAAGATGTGGGATTGCAGAATATGTTTTCCCAGATAGTACATGTGCATCTGGAGGTGAGAGGGGTATGAGGTTGGGCTGTAGGTAACCTAAGAAACACCACAAAAGAAATAAAGGAAAACAAACAGGAAAAGGCAGCAGTTTTAATTGCATAGTTATGTTATGCAGGCTAGAATTAAAATTTTTTTTCAGATGACTTAGCAGTGCATATACTTGTTTCCATGTGTTAAGTATATAGCTTTGACTTGCAAGTGAGTTTCTTGGTTAATTCCAGAACTTTGGCTGCTCTGAAATACAACATTATGGGATTTGATACTTTAAAAACTGGTCTTGCAGTGTGGCTTACTCAAGTAGTGTCCTCAGTTAAAGTGTTGATTCTTCATTTCTTTTCTTAGGAATAGGCATCCTTGGGATGTAACTTTTAAGGAGCAACATTGCTTCTGGACAGACCTAAATATTCATCTCTTTACAATGCACAGAGCTTGTCAGGCAGAAGCGGCACATGAAGAATCTGTTAGATTAATGTTGATCAGACAAAGGCTATTATGGTGTGGGTTTTACTGTAGAAAAAGGACATAAAGGTGGAGAATTTGTATGTTCTTTACAGTGCTATTGTATCTGCTTAGGCAAGCATCCTTGTTTTCATAAGGACAGATGATTAATCTTGTTGTTTGCTCCTTTGCTAGTTTTGAGTGTCTTTAATTAAGCTGGTGCTCACTGATGTCTTACCATGATATAATATATGTTAGGTTATGAGGTAATGGCTGTTTTGAAAAATATAGCTGTGGCAGTGTTCGGGCATACTCTAAATAAATCACTGTGCACAAGCCTTCTGAAAGCTATCATGTTGCTGCAGAGTCAGTAAAGTGAAGACAGTGAATCTGTAAATCATTGGTTACAAGTAATTGAGGATGTAGATTTTAGGCACTTCAGGATCTGTGGGAGCTCTGCTGTCTTTAAATGAATCTTACTTGAATTGCAGCTGTAACTCCTCACTATGGCTTGGGTAGAGCCAACAGTAGGAGGGTTGGGTGCAGAGGCAGCTGCCTGCAGAGGGAAGATGGTAGGTTTCAAACAAGATCCATCTTCAGTTAATTGGGAGTCCAGCTGGGGAAGGTGAAAATGAAAGGGTCCTCAGAATCATCCCTAGACACAACCCTGTTTTTTTTCCTTCACTAGAGATTTTATATCAATGCCTAATTTTGAATGCATTTCATCCCAGAGTAATGTCTTCTAGCAAAACTAATAATTAATATATCAAGTTGAATTGTGCAAGATGCTAAACCCACCAAAAACAGTTCTACTATACCTTCTGTTTTTCTGCCCACGTGTGTTTACACATTCACGCTATACAAATGCTTTGTCAGTGAACAGCTTGTTTCTCAGCAATTCTAGTGTAAGTCCCCAGTCTCTTAGCAGTGCTGGTACTCCTGATTTTATATTAGATGTAACCAGACCCAGATGATCCCTCTGGGACATTGGGACAGAGCTGTGCTAGAATTTTGTGGGCCATTTGAAGGATTGCATCTGTAAAGCTACGTGATAATTTGTGAACGGAGCATTATGATACATTGCTACACTATGAAAGGTCAGCAGGATTCTTCAGTATTGTCATGTTGATTTCCTTCATTCTTTCTTCTTGCTTTTTGTACTCTGTATATGACATGAGTATGAATTGTACACGAAAAAAATCCTACCTTCAGGATGGCGATGTAGGTATTTTTTTGCACTGAGATGTTACATGCAGTTGGGTCGGCAGGCAGCAGTTTGAGTGCTATGTATGTCAAAGCTGCTGCCTTGGGAATTGTGGGGGGATGAGGCTTAGAGGAGGAGCTGGATGGCAATATAGGTAGGATACTCAGTGCAGGGGGGACATCTGGTTTGGGAGGAGCCTGGCATGGAGGCATGTTCACGCCATAGCTCTCTTCTCAATCCCTTGTTTTCTGCCCATCTTCCTGCTTAGTCCCAAAAGGTTGATGGATACCGAAGAAGCATTTGGCATGGCAGTATTCTCCTAATTATTGCTAGCCTAAGGTTTGAAGGTCTCTCTCCTTGCAATATGTATCCTAAGAGGAGCAGGCTGTTGGGGGTCCTGCTAGCTCACAAATTCTGCGTTGGAGACTTTCCTTAACAGCCCACTGCAGAAGGCTGTGGTCTTAAACCATATTTGCATCCTGCCTGCAGGTAGGTAACAGCTAAATGGAGGTCTCCTGCTATATTCTCTGTGTGTTTGGGTTGGGTTGCTGAATTAACAAAATAACCCCTTTTCAGCATGAGCCAGATGCTTTTAACTCCCATTGTGGGCAGCCTTGCCAATACGCTGCGCAGCTTGGGAGCCCTAAATGGAGTTTGATGTTCTTTGCAGAGAATGGCTCTGCTGTGTAATTATGATAGCACACAATTAAATACTGGCTTATATCAGTTTGGGTAGCTCCTGGAAACTGTTTCCCTTAATAATTTTTAATAGTCTCAGGGTTTGTTTTTCCTGTGTTCGTCTTCCTGTGATATTGGCAAAAGATAGGAAGAAAATGAGCTGGTACATAAGAATTGCAGTAAAACTCCAGAGGGAGGGTGAGAGGTGACTCATTAGCGGGTCTTTCATCTGGGTTCATGCTGGGTCATGGAGTCGGGAGTCAGGAAGTGAATGGGGATTCGTACACAGCTGATGTCTTGTATAATATTTCAGAAGAGTGTATTAATTGACGGCAGCTTAGCCTGGGAGTTTGGGCAGAGGCGTTCAGCCATCAGGCTGAGGAGGAGTTAGGAAGAAGTGGCTTTTAGGTTTCCCCAGGATGACGAAGGGGCTGGGGCTGCTGGGGACAGGGCATTGCCTGCATCTGGCAGCTCTCTGCCGACTACCTGCTCCCCTGGCCCAGGAGAGAACTGGCAGCTGCGTTTTCTGTTTGTACCCCAATCCTAACTCCAAAGGAGTTAGGGAGGAGAATGGTAAATGAACCTTATTCAAAACTCAGAGTTGCTTGGAAGATATATTTGTGGCCAGCCTGTGCTGAAGGAACTAGAATACTGAACAGCCAGGGTTTGTTGTGGACTAAAGACCAGAACTGTGTTTTTACACACACACATACACACACACTTGTAATATATATATTTACTTCTAATCCTGATCTTAGATCTCATTGAATACTGTCCTTGTTTTCCTTTTACTGTTCAAGCCGTTTCGGTGCAGGAGTGAACAATCTGAAGCACAATGAAAAAACAACCCTAGGGTTGCTGCTCCTGTAGAGGTAGGATCAAAGCGATGCTCTGCCTGGTTTGACCTAGGGGAGCTGCATGTCCAGAGCATGTTTGGTAACTCCCCAGGGAGTGTTTGCAAAGGACTAGGTTGGCTTTTGGGCAAGAGCTCCTCTTTGAGTCTGGAGCTGGCACCTTTCAGAAGGGTTGGTGGATGGCCGAGGGAAACCCTCCACTTACACCTCTGAGCAGGCCCTGAGGTATCCTTGCAGGTATCCTGATCTCATTCCCCATCACTGCAAGTTTTATAATGACTTTCTTCCCACTCCCCTTGTGTATATATCTAGGGTAGTCTTCTTGTGCATCTTTTGTGATGAAGGCACAGTGAAAATGAAGGAATTCAACTCTTTCCAAGTACCAAGCAGTCTTGTGCTTTTTTTGATGCTCCCAAGCCACAGTATTAGAAACGCAGTTGTGATCAGAAGGTAATAACCCTGATGTTTCTGCCCCATGATTCTTGTTCACGCATGTTTATTTTCCTTGGCCACCTGAAGGGAGAAGGTGACCCAGTAGCCATGTGAACTATCAATAGTCTTCAGCAGCTGAAATGTCTTTGCCTTCCCAAGTTCTCCCATAGGTGTTAATCCAGTTGGCAGATGTTCAGATGATTAGCATTTGTGTGTCCCATTGACACTGCATCTCTGAAGGGATTCCATTATCCCAGACAAAGTGGAGAAGCTTGTCCTGAGGGATGCTTTTGTTCTGGGAGTCAGAGGCACCCACACTACAGGCTTCAGCTGTTGTAGGTTTGTAATCTTAACAGAAGCAGGGTGGATCGACACCTACAACTTTTGTGAAAGTTAGGCATAATTAAAATGCAGCTTTTTGTTCCTGGTTTTGTAGCTGTGCTAGAAAGTCATTGCACATGGATTTATTTTTCCTTATCTCTTGGATTATTATCAGCTTTCTTCCTTCCTTCCTGGATGAATTTATTCAGTGGTCTGATTGCAGCTCCATTTTTTTATCACTTCCTGTCTATGGGGCTTAAGATTTTGTATGTTTAACATAATTGAGCTGAGTATTTTGCAGCAATTGACAGTGAAGATAATTTTCTACCAATTGATTGGTTGGTTACAGTGAATCTTTTTGCAGTCTACTCACTTCGGCTATTTGGTGTTTTGTTACAGACCTGCTTTATTTTATTAATTGTATTTTATTCACTGGGTCATGTCCAGGTATGTAGAGGAAAAGGTTATCAGAGGCAATCAACATGGATTCACCAAGGGGAGATCATGCTTGACCAACCTGATAGCCTTCTATGATAGCATGGCTGGCTGGGTCAATGAAGGGAGAGCAGTGGATGCTGTTTACCTCGACTTCAGCAAGGCATTCCACACTGTCTCCCATAACATCCTCATAGGCAAGCTGAGGAAGCGTGGGTTGGATGAGTGGACAGTGAGGTGGATTGAGAACTGGCTGAACAGCAGAGCTCACAGGTTGTGACCAACTCTGCAGAGCCTGGTTGGAGGCCTGTAACTAGCAGTGTTCCCCAGGGGTCTGTACTGGGTCCAGTCCTGTTCAACATATTAATCAATGACCTGGACAAAGGGATGGAGTGTAGCCTCAGCAAGTTTGCTGATGATACCAAGCTGGGAGGAGTGGCTGATATGCCAGAAGGCTGTGCTGCCATCCAACGGGACCTGGAAAGGCTGGAGAGCTGGGCTGAGGAGAACCTGATGAAATTCAACAAAAGCAAGTGCAAGGTCCTGCACCTGGGGAGGAACAACCCCAGGCACCAGTACAGGTTGGGGGCTGACCTGCTGGAAAGCAGCTCTGCTGAGAAGGCCCTGGGAGTGCTGGTGGACAGCAAGCGACCCTGAGCCAGCACTGTGCCCTTGTGGCCAAGAAGGCCAAGGGTATCCTGGGCTGCATTAAAAGGAGTGTGGCCAGCAGGTCGAGGGAGGTCATCCTGCCCCTCTACTCTGCCCTGGTGAGGCCGCATTTTGAGTGCTGTGTCCAGTTCTGGGCCCCCCAGTTCAAGAAGGACAGGGAGGTACTGCAGAGAGTCCAGCAGAGAGCTATGAGGATGATCAGGGGCCTGGAGCATGTCTTGTATGAGGCAAGGCTGAGAGACCTGGGTTTGTTCAGCCTGGAGAAGAGACAACTCAGGGGGGATCTTATCAATGCTTCTAAATATCTAAAGGGTGGGTATCCAGAGGCTGGGGCCCGATTCTTTTCAGTGGTGCCTGATGACAGGACAAGGGGCAATGGGCACAAGTTGGAACACAGGAAGTTCCATTTAAATATGAGGAAAAACCTCTTTCCTGTGAGGGTGCCAGAGCAGTGGCACAGGCTGCCCAGAGAGGCTGTGGAGTCTCCTTCCCTGGAGACATTCAAACCCCGCCTGGACGCGGTCCTGTGCCCCCTGCTCTAGGTGTGCCTGCTCACGCAGGGGGGTTGGATGAGATGATCTCCAGAGGTCCCTTCCAGCCCCTACCATGCTGTGATTTCATTTTTGCAACATATTGCACATATTAATCTGGCCTTGGAGAGGGGAAACAGACAACATTTTAGGTTTTGAGAATCTTCCATAGAGATTCACACAGCTGGTCAAAGAGAAATCCAGTATGGAGACGGGATCATGAATATCTTAGAAAACAGCTGTTTAAAATAGCAGGGCATGAAATATCTCTTCAGTCTCTTTCTTTGGACTGGGCTTGGAATTTGATTGTAGGGTGTTGGTGATTTCTGGACTCATGAAACAGTTGCACAGGGAACAGGGAGGAAACAGAAGAAAATATTTTAGATAGGTGTTTAAGGGAAAGTGATATTACATGATTTTAAAACAAAAACCAAAATCTGTAAGTTGCCTGAAACTGTGAGGAACAATGTCCTACAGGGGCTGATCATTAGAAATAAGAGGTCGTCATCTTTCAAAACTAAACTGCTTTCTTCTGTGTGCATGGGGCATTGGGAGAGAGAGGTGCATTTGGTATACCTAGGATGTGGTAGTTAAACTAGGAGGAATTTTTTTAAGGCTTTCCATGAACTAGGAGAAATTAACATTTTTACTGAAACATCTTTCATTTTGTTAGCAATGGCAATTGTATTTTAGTGTGTGTTAGCTGGCTGACGTTTACTCTGCACGAGTTTTAAAGCATTTTGTATTGAAAATGCATCTGCTAAAGACTTATCCCAAAGCCTGGATCCTGTATGAGTCACACAGTGCTATTTTGTTTTGGTCTGTGTATAGATACTCCTTCCTTAACAACAGAAGGGTTTTCCCCTAAGTATTATTGAAACAGGACATTTTTTCTTATAAAATAGGTATCAACACAGCTTTACATCAGAATGATGGTGATTTGTGATATAAACCAGTTAGGGCTATTACAGTGCAAGTGTCTGCATCTACCAGTTGCTATAGCACATTAATCAATTTTTGAAAAATAAACCCTTTTAGAAGTTGTATAGACAAGCCCTGACTGCCTCCCTGAAGAAAGAAAGATGATAAATTAATTTAAATATTAAACACCAGTTGAGGCGATTAATTTTTAATGAAGACAATGGAAAACTGGTTTTGCTTGTATTCCCTGGAACACCTTTTCAAAAGCTTTGCTTCTCCAAAATTGTTTTTTCCCCTGTGTGTGTGGCACAGGATGTGACTTGGTTCACAGCAGGTAGGTTCGTTAATTGGCATTTCTGGTATAATATCCAGCTGTGGAAAGCTTATAAAATATTGGTATTTAGGTCATCTTAATTAGCATTGAAATAAAGATTTAAGATAAAGTGGAATAATTGTACATACTTCATTGCGGCTGAGCTTCTTCAGTGAAAAGAGTGCGCAACTCCCAGGCAGCATGAACTGATATAAGCAGAGTTGCTGCAAATCCACCTCACTGGTGCTGCTGTGATTGTGCTGGGAGATGAACCGATTAAAACTGATGATTACTGGGGCAGGTGAAAGATGTGGCAGCTTTCAGCTGGGTTGGGTGCTGGACTGGATATCCTTTCTCTTACTGCTACTGATGCCAGCACAGGGAGGGTATAGGGCTGGGACAGCCTGCATTTATATCACAGCAGGCTTCTGTGTGACCTATGCTTCTTCATGGCTGATGATTTGGGGGGGGGGAGGGTGGGGGCGGTTATCTGCTTTCTTCCTTCTTTCCTTCCTGGACCAATTTATCCAGAGTCGTGCTTATGCTCACACTAGGTGAGAGGGAGCTCAGGTATCAGTGCTCCTCTCCCAAGCTTGGGTGAGCAAAGAGTTCCCCCCCCTCCTTTGTTCAGACTCACTTAGGTCCCCAAAATACTGCAGAATCACTACTGGTGAAATCAGTGTGAGCTCTTTTGTGCCAAGAGGGGTGGCAGCGATTTCCGTCCAGCCTGTGTTGCATTCAGGGTTAACAAGTAAAAGCCACCCAGCAGCATCCCTAGTGCTGTGTTTAAGAAGTTGTGACCAGTAAGGGAAGCCAGAGGAATCTGAACAGTCAACAAGCAACTGGATGACCAGTGTTTAAAGCTGCCCTGGAGTTGATGAAATGCAGTTGCATGTATTTTTGCCAACCAGTGCATCTGCCTTAATAACAGATGCAAATGTAGGATCTTCAAACCCTTTTTGCCCAAGCCATTGGCAATGAAATTGAGGATGGTACATAACTTTGGGCAAGGAGGGGCTTGGAGGAGGGTTGCAGTGGTGGCTGGAATGTGCATCTGGTGTTGTAAAAGCACCTTACGGCATCTAACAGGCATCTAGGGGAAATACTGTGTACCTAGTTTGATAAATTTAATCCAAAGAAGGTGGCAAGGTTGTAATGTTGTTTATCTCTCTTTGACTAACAACACGCAAGATATGCTTTTGGTGTTGTAACACCATAAGATGGGAAGATGCCATCATTTAAGTGTGTTATTAAGCTGACACGTAAAGAGGTATTAAAAAGCAACAGCTATCATCTGCTACATCATGCTGGTAGTTGAAACTTCCAACTTTTGTTTATGTACCAATGTAACTGAAAACGGAGGGGGAGCTCCTTCTGTTCTGAATTTCTCCCTGTAAGAGCATCTCTGTGTCGTCTGACTGTGAATGGAGCCGAGGGAGCACCTGTGGGCGCAGGAGGCAGATGTTTGGTCTCTTCTTCCTTGTCTACACCAGCAAGTTCAGTACATCCTGAAATGCACACTTTATTTTTTCTTAACGTTTTGAAGGTGTATCGTATCTTGCACCAAATCTTCTAAAATTCTAGTTTAGACAAAGCCTGAGGGGATTTAGGTTTGCATATTTTCCTAAGAGGATTACGCTTCACACTTAGTTGCTCTATAAACCGTTTGAGGGCTTTTTTATGATTTTCTAAGTACACGAAAAGCCGCATACACATTCCAACTGTCCTGAAATGTGTTGTCTGGGGGTTAGTGATAGAAATCTGGTGTTTGAACTAGTAGTAAACTGAATCACTGAACCTCAGGGTTATTTTGAGCTGAAAAACACTTTGGTAATCAGATTTGCAGCACGGCTGCAGGAACAGTTGTAGCAGCACAACTGGAGGGGCTAGCAAATTGCAAGAAGGATTAGAAACTGCTTACACTGGCATCAGAGAAAACAATTTATTCTGAAAATACAGCCCAGGAATAAATTAGTGAGCACCCTTCCAAGCATGCAGGTGCTCATAACACATTGAGATTCTGGAAAATCTTTACTTGAAGATCACGGGAGTAAGGCAGCTCCTGGGGGGGGGAAATGTGGTAGTCTGTGAGGACTTTTATCATTTAAATTCACGCTCATAAAATCACTGGCAAGGTACTGTACACCTCAGCGATGGCCCCTAGGAGCGAGGGGCGCTGGCACTCTTCATGCTAGCTGGGTCCTGTGGCACGACGCCTTCAATCCACTGGCTGTTGCAGCTGCTTAACACCCACAGACGGGGTTGTTTTGATGATTGCCAGCTTAATTTTTCATCACGTGCCTGTGGGTGGGCTGTTTCTCATACATTTATTTTTTGTATTTACGGTGTTTTTTGGAGGGCTGGGTGCAGCTCGTTTTGTGCTACCGTTGGGGTGTTTGGAGGCTGTGCAGCAGCAATTGCTGCTAAAACCAAGCCTGTACTGGGGCTTCTTCCCTGCCTTCTAGAGCAGTCTGAAGACTTGAAATGTTAAGATTTCCTTACTTCATTTCACTGAAGGTGGAGGAGGGATCTGACTCGGGCATAGAAGACTGGTTTAAAACAGACTAAACTCATCTGTGCTGCTTAGAGCGATGGTCAGAGCTCCCTTTTAAACTGCTGGTTTGTGCCCAGTGCTGCCAGCTCCATCATCCTTCATCTCTCTTCAGCTACTCCTCAGAGGAGTGATGAGGTGGACATCACTGAGAAACAAGTGGCATTTATTTTGGTAAAAAGGGCAAAGGACATGTCCCCTGTGGCAGTGTGAGTGACAGGCAGTCTCTGTAGATCTACATCTGCGTTATTTTATCAAAGAACTATATTTGTAGCATTGCAAACTATACCACAGCAAATGTGGGACTGGTGTTAGGTGGGTGTTAAACCCTTGAAGGAAGGAAAACCTGAAGGCACAAACTGAGGAGGAGCTGTTGGGAAGTTTCAGCTTCTGTTTTGCTATAGAAGCTTGCATGGAGTAAGTTTGCTTCTGGTTGGGATCAAATTGATTTAGTAAGGTAAGCGGAAGAGAACAAAACTGATTCATGTCTAAAGATATGGCTCAGCTAGTGAACGGCAGTTTGTGAGCTTTACTAAATAACAGCTCTGAAGACTTTCTCATGCCCTCTAACCCACGGTGGTCTTTCGTGTTGTGTTTTCTCTGCAGACGTCGGCTGATCTCCCAGCGATCTTCTCTAGAGACTCTGGAGGACATCGAGGAAAATGCCCCACTGCGGAGGTCATTTTATTTACTCTCTCTCTGGTTACTTGTCTGTAAGGCATGTGCACGGACAGACTTGCTGTCCCTGCTTATGTTGGAAAGTAGCTGGGTGTTCACGTTAAGGTATTCTTCATAGTGGGTAAAGTGAAATCTCACGCACCCTGCAAGGTGGTAGGTGACATGAATTGCGCATTCCCTGGCTTTCGGTTATTAAATAAAAAGTCAGTATTTAAATAAAATGTCAGAAAATAAAAAGTCAGATTTCATTAACAGAGAAGTTTAGTTGTTGCTACCAGGAATGACTAGCCTCTAACATAGTACCGTTAAAAAGTAAGTACAGCTGCTTTATTAAAGTAAGCTTTTGAAGGCTATTATTATTAATATTCTTATTTTTTTACTTTTATTGTTTGTTCTCTCAGCACACACAATCTTATTTCGGTAATCAATGTTACTGTCTTTCTATGTTGGCTGGTAGGTTTGTGACTGCTACCTCCCTAATAAATCTGCCCCCATCCTTGTTACATCAGCAGCTTCAGTGCAGTTTTATTTCTGCATCCAGGAGGCCACAGCTTCTCTGGGGACCACAGTAATTAGTCACTAGGCAATCCTCTGGGCTGATGGAAAATGGAGCAACTGCTTAACAGTTCAGAAACGGGCTGATCAGTAATCTGACCAGTGCATGGTATGCTTCCAGGTCAGCTGTTTGCCGAGGTGGTAGCTTAATTTTTAATGTCTCTTTATCTTGGGACCTGTAATTCAGCTGGTTTATATTGATGTTTAGCCTTGTTTATCCACATGCAGATTGGCTGTCTCTCCCCACCTCGAAGCAAAAACTTAATAGCAGAGGCTGTACCAACTGGCATATTACCAAGGCTTGATTATTTTTACCAAGCTTACTGTTGAATGCTTACCAGCATGTTATGAAGCATTCTCATAAATGATTCAAACACGTATAATTGGCAAAAGATATAAACAAAGTATGGTTTGCGAGGTAGTATTTTTTTACTTGCTAATTTGCAGAATTGGTGGTAGAACCTCTCTCGGTGGTATTTTCCCATGAAGAAGCTAACAAGGCTAATTGCAACCAGAGGGTGAGGAAATCTCAAGGATTTTACTAACAGGAGGAAGGCAGAAATGGCAAAGTGATGGGGTCCCCCCCTCGGGATGTGCCCATGCAGCATGATGGTGTTTGGGTACAGCAACAGGGACTGGCAGAGTCCCTGGTGGTTTGGGACCGGTGGTCTGTGGTTTGGGTCCAAACAAAGGACCTCCTGGGGCTGGGAAGCTGCTGAACTCTTGCCTATGCATAGGGGAGGATAGAAAATATAGGTTAGGGAGGCTGAATGCAGAGGGACTGTGCTGGTCCCGGCCACCAGCGGAGGATGCTTGTCCTTTAGCTCCCACGGAGGATACAGCGGCTGCGGTCCAGCAGCCCTGGCTGCGCAGCGAGCACAGGAGTTCTCTGGTGCCTGCGCGCCGTGCCTTTCAACAAAACAGTACTGAGATGAAACAGAAAGCTTTCATATGCATTGTGGTTTCAGCTGATTAAAAAGAGCAAAGCTGGAAGGGGGAGTAATATTGCTGTTTGTCTCATCTCTCCTCCCTCTGGCAATTTCTTTCTCTAACCGCAATGTAAGAAGTGCGTTCAGATGTAAAATAGATTTAAGGATTAATGTTTTGGAGAAAGGTGTTGTGTTTTTTTTTTTCCCCTAAGGTAATTTATTTTAGTTTCAGTTGTTTTGTATGCTGTCAGGAATGTGAAAAGTAACATTTAGAGTTAAAAGCAAATGAGAGATTTTAAATCTTTCTAAAATTAAAACAAGAAAGAACTTTCTTCAGTAGCTCCTTTATCAATAGCTGAGGAAGATACAAAAGTGTGGGTGTTGGCGTGAGGGGGTAAAGCACATGTTTACCAGGTCTTGGGTTGGTTGTTTTTTTTTTTCTGGTTTTTTTTTTTCCCTCTGAAAGCTTGGGCTAAGCTGTCACAGCAGATTACAGGAAGTTTTATTTTGCTGAGATATTTTTTATGTGTTTTTTTTTCTGTGAAGGGAGGGGTGGTGGTCCCTTTTCTTATTATTATTTTAATTTTTTTTGAGCTGTCGCATTTCCAGACTTATTGTCTTTATTGTTCTTGCTGATTCGTAACACAGGGTGACTTGAATAATTTGTCTCGTCTTTCCTTCCTGCCTTTGTGTAGACTTCTTGGCCATACAGCAGGGAACCGAGTACTTCAATTTTTTTCTCTGCCCCCAACCCCCAATTTATTTTTCAGATGTCGGACACTCTCAGGATCACCCAGACCAAAGAACTTTAAGAAGGTTCATTTTATCAAGAACATGCGGCAGCATGATACCAGAAATGGCAGGTACTGTGCATCCAAAGGCTGCTTCTGCAAAGACAATCCATGGGGCGCAGGGGAAAGGGCAAGGTTAGCATCCCCGTGCAAGAGGGCAGCATGCCATTGCTGCTTACCACATATGTAGTAACGGCCTTTAAAATAGCCTGCGAAAGGTGCATGCTGCAATGCACACTCCTTCCGTGGGTGAAGTACGAGTCAGTAGAAGTGCTAGCCCATGGATTTTTAAGACCTGTGTCTCCATAATACAAATAACTTCTGTAAAATGAAAATCAGTCAGAGTAAACTAGGCATAATCTGGTTGCATTTCTTTGAGGGTAGTGCCAGGTGCTAAGCGTGAGAGGGGCGCATGGCCGGACCTGCCGGGAACAAGTTTAGCAATGGCTGAATGGCATTTCAACATCTATTAGTGGGTGTAAGGGTTGGCATCAATCTAGCTGGGTTGTCAGGGCTGCCTGTGGTGGGAGGCTTACCAGACAAATGACTTAAGAAAACAGCTTCAGGGAAAGGTATTAAGGTTATCCTGAATCTTACAAGATAAATTATAAACGTGACGGATGCCGATGGCACCATTGTGTCCTCCCAGATGCAAAGTGCTGGTTGGTAAACATGCGGCTGGGGATGGTTGTGGCAAGGTGAGGAGCAGGATCCTTGTTTTCAGGCAGATGCAGGCAGAGGGGTTCCCGGGGGATGTGTGAGGGGAGCAGCTGGGGCGTGCACTGCCCAGATTGCAGCCGTAGGCACTGGTGGGACTTATACAGCAGCAGTCGGGAGGGACTTCCCTTACTGCAAAAGCATGATGCTTGTCATGGTGTTCCCATCAGCAAAATAGGTTCTTCATTGCAGCATCATCCAGCTAGAAATGAAACTAGCTCCTCCCTGCTTATAAAGAAGACACCTGCCCTCTCTGTTTTTTTCCCAAGACAATTTCCCCGCGTGCCTTATGATTTTGTTCTTGTCTTTCCAAACTTGAATAGGTTTGAAATACGCTACCTGAACAGGCTGCATATAGACTAAACCATCTCACTGAGAGTTGACCCTTGCACATATCTGTTCTCATACAAATGCCATCGGCAAGAACCACGTACGTTCCTGCGGACCAATTTGTGCACATAGCTTGTGGTTTCCATCAAATGTGCAATCAGGTCAACAGAAATTCTGACATTACATTAAACCACAGGTTTTATGAATTGAATTCTGGTAGGTGTTACTTGGCTCGAGCAAAATTTTCCTCGCCTTTATTCTCACACATACAATTAAATGAAGTGAAAGGTAGTAATCAGCATTAATATTGCAGAAGGTGGCTCTGAGAGATGACAGCTTTTTAGAAACAGCTTTTGTAGCAAACAGACGCATGCAGAACTGTTGACTTAACTATTGTCTGACTAGCATCTGATTATTGTCTTTACAACAAATACATGCGGAATCAAACACTGAAAAGCAGCCCTCTAATTGTAGTCTGTTTTTTACATAAATATATGTACACTCTGGGAATTTCTTATAGCAAAAAATACTTATTCATAAAGTATTATGCAAATTCCACAGAGAACAAGTAATTTCTGAGATGCATATATAAAATACATCCATAAACTTGGTGGAAATATTACCTGCAAAAAAAAGAATGAATATTTGATTCATGAACTCTTTTCTCCATCTGTTGCAAAAAAGTATTTGTAGGATATATCCTAGCATTTTATGTTAGTTTATATATCAGTCATTACGTCTAATAATATAACTGAATATTTTTCTTGCTAAGAAAACAGTGAGTAAGCTTCTGTTACTCAGCTGGCTTCTTATCTTTATCAGCAGACACAGTTTTCCAGAATATTTCCATAACCATAATAAAGATCCCTTTATCTAGAACACAGGTGCAATAAGAATAAGATGCACAGTTTTGAAAATGCTTTTTGTCCTATGGACAAAGAGCCACAGCAATATTAGCCAAAAATAAAATGCAGAGTCAATACTTTGTGTCACCCCTAAGGCCAGCTAAGTCTAGCAGTAAGTAATCTAAGCGCATACCCTGTTTTTCTGAGGGATCTGGATGCTGTTGCAGTCACTGAAGTTTATAGGCATTCTGGATGAAAAGGACCTCTGGAAGTTCAGGTGGATCTGCTTTATGTGTTCATCATAAAATCAACAGAGTTTCTGAGTAGCTTAAGACCTTTAAAGCTGTTGTCCTCCCCAGTTCCTTGTGACACGGAGGAGCACAGGTACTGCAATGGATGGAAAACCCTCCTGGGCCTCCTTTCTGTGTCTGGGACCCTTGTCCCAGGCGGCTTTTGTGTGGTTGTGCAGGATGCAGGTGCTGAGCTGGGCTGGAGTCAGGCTCTCTCAGCTCTCTCTGAAACCCCTGACCCTTCTCTGTCAGCCTTTCACTTAACTTGAGGAACCCAGCTTTGAAAACATCTACACAGAATGTATTTTTGAGTGGCGAATGTGATAGGTGGGCTTTAAAATAGATAGCGCTTTCAGTAATTGTTTCACTGGCTTGTGACTGAGTGTCACAGTGAAGAAAACTGCAGTGTGGATGATAGCTCAGGGCTGCTTTCTCTGGTAACTGCCCTTATTTGCAGCTCTTAACCTGTAAGTGATGTGTCCTTGTGGTGTGGCACTGAGAGCTCTTCCCCTCTCAGCCCTGGCACTGAGCAGTGATGCTCTGGATCCAGTGTTCAGCAGTCCAGCAGCAAAGCAGGACTGTCTATGTTTAAAATAAGAGTTCAGCTATTTAGCACAGAGAAAAACCACCTATCCACAGACCGCAGCTTATCAGCTAGTCCTTGTAAAACTTCCTGTTGATGGTTCTGTGCACTGGTTAAACTGGTTTCTTCAGATTTGTAGGACGTGGCTCATTGAAGTAGCTGAAAAATTAGGTTTCCTAGATTGTATTATCAAAGCAGTCTTGTAAAATAGCACAAGATAAATTTTCCCATTAAAAGACAAAGACGAGTCAACCCTACATATAAATTAGCACAGGTAGCCACCAGTGTGTGGTTTCACCCACTTTACTCAGCAGGTTTATTGGTGGTATCTTCCATATACTCTGAAGCAGAAAGTTTCCTATCTAGCAGAAACAGACCACCAAAACAACAACCTGAGCCAGCTGAACAAACAATTCATGGTGAGAATGGGACTAGAGTCATCATATATAGCAGTTATAGAGCAGTAAAACAATGCTCCTCTCCCACTGCCATGCTGTTGCTTTCTCAATTTTTTTTTTGTTAGTATACAGATCTAAGCCAAGGCCAAACACCACCCATAGGCTATGAAAGGTCTCTTTTGCTGCCCTTTTAATTGTGGAAATACGCACACACACACACGCACACACTCTAAGAGGTTGACTGTTCACAGCATCCTCACAGTTCATAATTACTTTCAGCCATCTTCCAATAGCCCCAACTTGAACTTGAGAGACTCCAAAATAACAGACAGCATCCATGGTTTGTCTGTTCATCTTTGCATGCAGGGCAGCAAAGCCCTGGTAGTCAAACATCATCAGTCAGGTATGAGAAGAGGCTACAGTATTCTGTGTGTATATGGTACATATGTTGGAGCGGGTCCAGAGGAGGGCCACGAAGATTATCAGGGGGCTGGAGCACCTCTGCTGTGAAGACAGGCTGGGGTTGTTCAGCCTAGAGAAGAGAAGGCTGCAGGGAAGCCTTATTGTGGCCTTCCAGTACTTAAAGGGGGACTATAGGAAGGATGGGGACGATCTCTTTAGCAAGGCCTGTTGTGACAGGACAAGGGGTAATGGTTTTAAACTAGAGGAGGGTAGATTTAGACTGGATATAAGGAAGAAATTTTTACAATGAGGGTGGTGAGACACTGGCACAGGTTGCCCAGAGAGGTGGTAGATGCCCCATCCCTAGAAACACTCAAGGTCAGGCTGGATGGGATGCTGGATGGCAGCCTGCTCTAGTTGAAGATGTCCCTGCTCACTGCAGGGGGGTTGGACTAGATGACCTCTAAAGGTCCCTTCCAACCTAAACCATTCTATGATTCTATGATATGATGTATGTCACATTGCCTGATCATAGCCTTTTAGTGCAACACAATCAAACCTAGACAGATGCTAAAGAAAACAGACATTATTCTTCTTCAAGTCAAGCAAATTACTGATTCTGTTGAGAGCCTTGTGCTCAGTAAGTTTTTGTAGTTCATAGCATCCACCTCATTAAAGAAATTGGAAGATTAGCTTTTACAGTCTCAGACAGTTGCACATTGTCAGAGCTCTCTTACAAAATAATGGTTGCTCTGAACCATAGTAATTAGTACAACTTCTTGGTGAAATGTGAGAATTAGAGAGTGAAAACCTTTTCATAAAGTAATTTTCAACATATCTAGGTGGCACAATGGCAATCAGGGCACATAGACCCACTCTGACTCAAGCTGCTTCTGATGTCGGAGATAACTCATTCAGAGCTGCATAGGATCATAGACACCCTTTGTTGAAGAGTTGAAATCCAAGAAAATGCTTTTCTCCCATGAACAATAATTTGATTTTCTTGAATAGCAACAGGCTTCCACCATACCTTCTTCTCCAAAGCATGCTTTGTGACAAGTTTTGGACTTTCTGCTCCAGCAAACTATTGCAGACCCTCAGAATTTTTTTTTTCCATGTATATCATCAGACCTCTAAATAAAGTGACATTTTATCCCTCTCTGATGAGATTCTGATTACTGCCTTCCCTGCTTCTCCTCCAGTCTGGCTCCTAAGGCTGTTTTACACCAGCCCCCTCTGGCAGTTCTGCAGAAGAGGTTTTGTGGCATCCTAGCAGTGGGGGCCATGGGCTCCTCTCCTGCTCTTCCCGGGAGATCTTTATGAAAAGAGGGTTCCCTGGTTTATGGAAAGAGAGGCAATACTTGGGTCCCAGGGAAAGGAATCTGAAAAGACTAGAGGCTGGGCTGGTGCTTTTTTCTTTCTTTTCTGGTCCGATTCCTTCTGATACACACAGCAAATTTTCTGTGGTAACTTCCCACTGTTGCCGCTGCTTGTGGACATGGAAGCACCAGTTTGTTTTTCTTCAAGTATTAACAGTTGGGGTTTTTTTTAGGGAGGTGTAGGGCGTTGGTGGAAGAGCTGTATTTCCAGAAGCAACCAGAGGGAGTGGGGGGAATACACTTAGTGGGTACTGTAGTTTTCCGAATTCAAAGATACTTTCTGATGTCAGCTTTGAAACCTGTGCCAAGTTTCATACATCAGCAAACAAGGCTTCCAGTGAACAAGCAAGCTGTTGTGAGTAGCAACCATTCAGCAATAAGCAGTGGCGAGCACAAAATGAATCATATGCAAGGTTTTTTTGCTTGTGGATTGCCTTTCTCAAATGTGAAAAATTATTCCCCCCCCCCAACCCGCTCTATAATTTACTGCTGCACCATGATCTGAGGATAGGATCTGAGATATTTACCATAGGTAAGGGGTGTTATAACATTCAGACAATGAAATCCTACTTTATCTGCTGCAGGAGAACTTCCTAATGCTGTATGCATGTTTATTATTAGAAACCCTCCTTTATTAAAGGGTAAATACCACTTTGCTTTTAAACATGCTTTTAAGGAAGAAAATAGGATTGCTATAACAGAATGATCCAGGAGAAGGAAAATTGATCATTCTGCATTTTTCCAAGCATTACGTGCAGCAGCTCTCTTGGGGGATCTAAACCTTTTCCAAGAATGATGACTAAGCTGGTCCCTTAAGGAAATAGTGTTTTAATAACAGCGTAACTGGTACAAGTCTTATAGGTGCATATGGTAGTTTTCAGACAGTAAAGAACAAAATAGCTTGCTAGGGTTTGTTGTCCAATTTTGACCAGTGTAGAACAAAGGATGAAAATTTTGGGTAAAATCCTCACATACAGATCTGTGGCACACAACATAAAAAAAAAATAATGTTGGAGAGCAGAGCAAGGAAGTGCAATAGCCCCGACAACCAACCTGGCAGTAGGTCCTGGTATTTGGAGCAGAAGTGGCGATTTTTAGAAAAGTAAAACATCAGTAAATTCTAACACTAATCAGAGTAGAAGATGGCACAAATTGCCATCACCATGTCTTAGAGGAATTTGAGGGGATGCAGCCTGTTGGCCAGCTTTAGAGGGAAGAAGGGTCTTTTTAGTGTATGTCGTACAATTAATTGTACAATTTTTGGTCTCCTGAAGGTAATAAGGAAAGAGGGTATATTTATAAACAATCAGTTATTTATTGGCATTTTACATATTACATCTTGATCAAGCTTCTCTTGGCTTCTTGCCAATCTGCATCTCCCAAAACTATAATAATGTAGCTATTGGCAGTACATGCAGTTTTAAGGAAAGTGGGCCTTGACTTCAAAGTGGTTTTGATGTTGCTTAATGATATTTCAGAGCTCGATGGCTAAATGTAATGGTGTGGCTGTAAAACAGATAGGTTTCTCTAAGGTACTTGATTTGATGCCACACAGTGACTTTGCAGATGATGCAGAGATTTGGAGACTGGTTAAAAATACAAGGTGTTTGCTGTAAGAGCAGCCTGAATTCTGAGATAAGCTCTGTGCAGGCAGATAATGTATGCTTTCATGTAGTGAAATCTTGAGCTACCTGCCTATAAGGAATGAAAGCAAGCCATGCTTACAGGAGGGGTTCAGCCCTGATAGTTAATGACTGAGATAGACATGGCGCTGGAGGAGAAGGGGTGAGGAGCTGTGGGATCAGTCATGCCTGAGTGTCGATGCAACATCATAACCAAAGAGGGCTGATGTGATTACTGAGCTCAGAGGCTGGTGGGTTGCCAAGGCTAGACACTGATCTTAAAGGTAAGACTGAAAGATGTGATGTTTATGTCTGCCATCTGTGCAGCTGCTGAGGCCAGCGATACTGCCCAGAGACCAAGAAAGGTGGTGGGGAAAAACTGGAGAAGACTCAAGGAGGAACCTGGAAAACTGAAAGGATCTGAAAGCTTATGATAATAGCAAGCTTTGACTTCGTCCATGAATCAAGCTATTTCAGGAATAGGAAGCTAAAAATCAAGGGAGTCCTTTGGTTTAGCAGAGAAGGGTCATGACCAGCAGCTGGAAATTCTTGTCCAATAAATGCAGACTCCGGGTCAGCCACAGAGTCGCAGTGTGCATCACAGGTTGGTGTGTATCACCTGGGTTGCTGCTGGATTTGTCTGTTTAGTTTCAGCCATGATGGTGAGTTGTCAGAACAGCTCCTTGCCTCTCTGGGCGGACTCCTTTCACTAGAAAAATGTCTATCCTGGATTCCAAGTAATGTATTCAAGATAGTCTTCCTAGAAAGCCTGTAGAGGGGATGGGACTCCACTACTCATTTGCTGTGTAATGCATGGCACAGGCTTCAGCATTTCTGTAAGGACTCAGTAGTGCGATACCCTACCTGTGAGATAAAAAAGAGGAGGGAGAAGTCATCCATGACGGAAGTTTTATGATAATGAATTCCTCAACGGTAACATCTGTTGCTTTGCTTATTGTGGTGGGATTTTTAAATTGTAGTCTTTGATTTCTTTTATTTTCTTTTATATTTTAGAATAGTCCTTATCAGCAGCAGAAGATCCTTCTGTAGCATATTTTCAGTGCTGCCATATCGAGACTGTACCCAAGTCGGGTATGTATATTTATACGTGTACTACATAGTCTCTCTGGGCCTGCATGCAGACCTGATAACGGACAACAGCATGATGGAGGCTAATGCTTTTACATATCTGCTCTGAGAAGAGATAAATGCACTTAGATATATTTGCCTGTGGAACATTACCAGGGTAAAACTACAGCTCTCAGTCCCCAGTTTGTTTATATGTGTTGTGGTATCTTTGATTATTAAACTGGAGAAAACTACCCCTCTGAAATATATGTTCTTGAAAAATGCACCGGTTTTATTGTTTCTTCTGACTCCACTCATCTTTGACAAAACAAGCACTCTAGACAGCACAACTTGTATTTTATAAGCAGTCTTATCTTTCTCATTCTCCCGTGCAAACATGGTACTACTGTATCTAAATTTCCAGAACTACAGACAAATATTTGAATTTAAACATAATACCTTTTTATTGTACATTTAGCCATCGGTCAGATCATTCAGTCAGTGAAAAGAGATTATTTTGGCCATAATACCATACAGGCTCTTAGCTGGTGTAAGCGATGTCCATGGAGCTTCCTTACATCCCCAGAAAAGTTTATTTGGATTGAAGTTCTCCAAAGACTGAGAAAGCCTTTTGCTCTTGCACTGAAACTGCAGAAGTGGAAGAAACTGGATTTGGCTAGGAGATGTTATCTGGCAGGCTCTGGGGCACAGCTTGCTGGGGTGCCTTCAGAGGTGCAGCACAGGGCTGGGAAAGGCAGTGCTGATCAGCCACAGCTCCGTGCCCCTGGGGCAGAGGAGTAAAGCGTGGCCGCCACAGCCACTTGCCAGAGAGCTGAGAGTTGCCTGTAGTTGGGGTCGACTCAGCACCTTCAGGGCAGAAAATCTGGGGGAAATACTCAGCTGATACACAGAGGCTGGTTTGAAGCACCCACAAATTATCTAGAGTCAAATTTATCCAGTGCATAAAGGATTAATTTGGCTTGTATTTTTCAGACATCTGTTTAATTCTGGAGAATTATTTGCCACAAGCTGCTTGTGCATCAGTAATTCAAAACAAAGGGAGATTATTTTTAATGCACAAAGGAAAGGAGGCACCTTTGTAGGAGAGTTGACTTGCTCTCCTGTTTCTTACAGTAAATTTTTTCCCTTAATTAAACTGGGATGACACATCAGGCAAATTCTTGATAGACTGGCAGCTTTGTTTGTTGTTCTTGTGTGCACTGTCATTCATTTATGGTCGTTGCCTTGTGGAAATTGCCTCTTTATTGAAAATTGGATATATTTTGAAATGCTGATGACTAGTTATACCTTCTAAATTACAGCAGTAACGAGCCCAGCCGCAAACCTAAATATTATTTCAGCATGTAATGTCTGGTACCATGCTTGCACAGCAAGAAGGGTATGGGATGAGAAGGTAGCAAGTGCCAGTACAAAACAATCCAGCCCTGTTCCCTTTGCTAAAAATCCAGGATTAAAAAAAAATGCCCTCTGTCTTTCTTCCAGAGCATCAGAGGAAGAGAGGAACAATTCAGTGGCACCTCCTTCCAGGAACAGCTGGTGCAAGGAACAGATGAGGCAGTATAGCATAAACTGTAGCCACTCTGTTCAGGCTGCACTGTGCTTGCTTACTTCATTGCACATTTTGGATGTGTGTTAGGAGAGGGGAGAGGCACTGGTACCCTGCTGAAGTACTGTAGTGACAGCACCCTTTAGCTTTTCTTTCTCTGAACCTCTGGATTGCTGATGTCTGTCCCTGGGCAAGATGTTCGAACTGGTTTATGTTCTGCAAACATTACTGCATAGTTTAGGAAAAGAAACAAATCATTGCAGGGAACCTTGGGCACATCTGCAGTTAGACTGGAGTACGCCCTGGCAGGAGCAGGGTAGCAGGGTGGACGTGCATGCAGGGGGGACTATCTATTTGGGAGGAGCACATGATGGAGCTGCTGCTGCTTCTCCACCTCTGCTCCAACTTGCGGGCACTGGAGCCAGTGAGGAAATCTCTAGGCACAGCTGTGTTTTGGGGAGGCTGCCAGCCCCCGTTATATTGTAGGCAGCACAGAAGAGCTCTACTGTATTGATGCTGGCAGCTAAACTGTGCTAACAGATCCACTTAAAAAACCGATCTGAAAGGCAGTTCCTGCAGACACAGCTAAACTCTGCGTACTTGGCCAGGGTGGATGGGGCAGCAACACCTCTCACCAATGAGGTGCAAGCAATGTACTCTAGGCTGTGGCCATTGCTTGCCCACCTTCCATACTGAGGTATGGAACAGAATAGCAAGGACCGTCCCCAAGCCCCCAAACTGTGTTTTTAAGTGGTTGTACAAATACCAGTGGAAGTCTGGAGAGTATGGGGAGGAGAGCCATGGAAGTACATGAGAGGATGAAATTTGAGCTGTCCCCTGGAATATCTTTCCCAAATCCCTCTTCCTGGCAGCTGGGCAGCTGCCGGCTCACCGGAGTGTGGCTGGCAGCAGGCTTTTGAAGGGAAATATACTCCAGAGCGGCACAGAGGCTGTCGGTGATGAATGGCATTTTTTGCTGCCTGTGGTTTCAGAAGGCCCCTCTGGTAGTACTTGATGGGGCTGAGAAGGAAGGACACCGTGTGCCGGGGGAATTGCTTTCTCTAGTTTTCTGTTACGCTGAAGAGAAGCGAAAAGTACAAAGCAAAGAGTGACATGGTGGGGAGAAATAAGTCCTGAACAGAAGTAATCACTAGAATTTTCCGCCCTCAATATTTTGTCCATACCTTGTATCTGATAGAAACCTAATGCTTTAGCTTATAGTGCTTTTGTGCACGGGTAAAGGGGAGAATTAAAACTATACTGAAAAAGGTTTCGAGATGCATTATCTCCTGCTGGATTCACTGAGAGGCAGGTACTTTTGTGGATCTGGGCCATAAATTCTCCTCTCTAGGTCTGGCTACATTAAGATTGCCCACATCTTTTCTGGTGGCATGAAGACAGGCACAGCTTCATCTCCTGATACTCTAGAAGGCTGTGCTGCCATTCATGGAGACCTGGACAGGCTGGAGAGCTGGGCTGAGGGGAACTTGATGAAATTCAACAAAAGCAAGTACAAGGTCCTGCACCTGGGGAGGAACAACCCCNGATCAGGGGCCTGGAGCATGTCTTGTATGAGGCAAGGCTGAGAGACCTGGGATTGTTCAGCCTGGAGAAGAGAAGACTGAGGGGGGATCTCATCAATGCTTCTAAATATCTAAAGGGTGGGTATCGAGAGGGTCTCTTTTCAGTGGTGCCCAACAACAGGGCAATGGGCATAGAAGATCCATGTGAATATGAGGAAAAATGTCTTTACCTGGAGGGTGACAGAGCAGTGGAACAGGCTGCCCAGAGAGGTAGTGGAGTCTCCTCTGGAAATATTACAAACCCACCTGGACCTGGAGCAGGTCCTGTGCCCCCTGCTCTAGGTGTACCTGCTCAAGCAGGGCAGTTGGATGAGGTGATCTCCAGAGGTCCCTTCCAACCCCTACCATTCTGTGAATCTGTGATTCTTTCCATGGCCAAGTGTAGGGTAATGGGCAGGACCAGAGCTTGCTTTTCTTCCCCCACCTAGACCAGCAAAGCAGCTGTGAGAGCAGACATAGCCAGGTGAAAGCAATCAAAGGAAAGCTATACTGCAAGTCAGGAGCTGAAAGAGGTCCTGAGTATCTTGCCTGCTGGCTTACCTTGGCCCCCAGTGTCCTGCGGTGTTAGAGCCCAAAGTCATCAGACTGTGCACAGGGTTTAGTGGTGGCTAAGAGCAGTGATGAGAGGATTGCCCTATATTGAGAACACTGTAACAGTGTTATTGCCTCTGCTGTTAAGTTAACAGATACACAAACACTCTTGTTATCATTACAGGCCAATCTGCAGAGGCGGGTAGCACCTACAGGATTCAGCAACACTGATAATGTTGTCTGAATACTTGGCTTTGATTATGTTCTTACGAAATACAAAGTTGTCTGATGCACAGGTTAGAGGTGAGGCAATTCAAGGGCTGCTGGCGGTACTGCAGGATTGATCGTGCAGTTGCTACTCTTTTTTTCAATGTATTGGAAATCTTCATGGCTAAAGGGTATTGATCTGAATTTTTCTGCTGAACAAAATCTTGCTCACCTGTGAAACATGAACACAGAGATTTTGGTAAGGTTTACAAACAAAGCACATGCACGAGGAGATGCAGCAGTGACTACTGAACCTTTTTTACCATTGTGCAGAGATACTTGTGCTTTATAAAAATTGTTTCTCCTCTCCTTTCTCATCATTCACAATGTTATACTATAGATCATGTTCACACCGCAGTATTCTTTAATAATACAAATTTGAAGCATCATTTGTAATGTTATGCTAATACTATTCTTCAAGTTCATCTTTCTTATTTAAATATAAAACTCCAAAAGATGGAAGAGCTACTTTGTGAAGGGTATTGAAACTGGATTTCTGGCTCAGCATCCACTTTATTCTTCCTTGCAGGAGATGAGGATTAATCCCCATCTAGTTCTGCAGATGGGCAGAAAATGGGAGGTTATCAGAGGTGTGCCTTGTGGAACCCCATAGCTACTGTGGCTCACACGCCCTTTGTCAAAGGTTGTCATGGTGGAAGCTCACAGCAAGTGGAGTTGAGCCTTGGTGCTGTTCCTCTTCCAGGACATGGGGAGATGCCTCAGGTCACTAGCAAATAGCTGCCCCACCACACACACAATCAGCTCATGCACGTACACACACATACTGACCTGCTCTGGGCTCTCAGGGTGGATTTGTTTCATGGCAGACCAGAGTGGAGCCACTTGCAGATGGATTAAACAAGACTTGAAGGAATTAATTCATTTGGAGATAGGCTCAGGATGGTTCAAGGTGAACTGGATTTCAGCCCTTTGAGCTAGGGATCAGACACAGGAGATACTAGCCTTTTAGCCATTAGGCAGGTCATGCTCCAGGTGCTGGGATCACTGCGCATGTCCCCAAAGAGGAATTGTTACAGCCAGGCTCTCCCTTGCAGCCAGCACAGGGAACATGCCTGCAGGTTTCTGCTCACCCCACTCCCCAGCACAGCCAGTGCAAGGGTGCTCTGCAGATCTTCTGTGTGACCCCAGCTGGGATGGAGAAGGACCAGGTTTAGCTCTGCCTCCAGGGTAGCTACCCTGGAAAAGGCAGATTTCATGGGTAGGAGGAGAAGGGAACCCATTCTCCATTGCTTGCCTGCTCTTGGAGCTTCTCTAGGTACTACTTCTTCTTCAGCTGTCAAGGAGATGGTACAACTCTGGCAGTCCTCATGGATGTTGTCGGGGTTGCTCCACGTGGCCTGCAGGACGTGGTAGCCTGCAGAAAGGCCCTGCATATGCTTGTAGCCAACTGAGCAATACAGTTCTTGTTAGTATTTAAAGGTGCCTGAGCATTTTCAAAAAAGGCGATGGCAATGTATGTCTGTCACTGTTAGAGGTGTTAGAGGAAGAAGGTACCATATTGTCTTTCCCCCCAGGAAAAGAAGGTAGTGCAGTTACTTGGGTTTGTAGTTTTGTTGTGTTGTGTTTTTTTTTTTTCTTTGGCACGTGTCATTATGGTTTATAATTTAAAAACGTGTTTTTGAAAAGGGACTTTTTAGGCTTGTTTTTATTAATGGCAAAAACATTCACAGATTGAAATCATACCTATTCTAGTGATATTTTATTTTGTGATGTTGTAAGAACCTTTTAAGAGCTTCCAAGTTCCTGTGAAGTCCTGCCCAGAAGAGGAATCTAGAGGACGCAGGGGAGGAGGAGGAGAGCTGGTGGTGTCACACGGATGCGGCACTGCAACACAGCTAGTCTTACATTTGACTGTCAGCTGCTGGGCTCGCAGTGACTGACTGCCATTGGGGCTGGAGGTGATGAGCTACAGGACAGAAAATCCAGAGCATCAGGCAGTGCATGTCCTTATAGAACCAGCCAGTTCACCTCATCTTTTATTCTTCATAGCAGTGAATTCATTAAGTGGTTAGAAACTTACCTGCAGTAGGCATAGCTGTCTTGACAAGAATATAGGTATTTATCTGACTAAACTTGCCTCCAGTTAAGGGAAATAATACAATATGAGTAATCAAATGGATTGAAGCCCAGGAAATGGACCATTCTTCTGAAGTAAAGCAGCAAGTTGTTAGATAAAAAGAATTTCTGTCCTCAGAAATGCTACAAACCAGCTTCATCTAGTTTCTAAAGAAAGATCACTGCTGAATTTAACTTTGAATTTAACTAAGTGCTGGCCAGAACACTAATGAGTTCAGTGATGCTGTGAGCAAGAAGTTTTCAATACCATTGCCACAAATAACACATAGCCACAATCATCAATGAGTCCATAGGCTAGGCATTCCCAATGGCCTTCGTTATCTAAACTCTGAGATCTTTGTTCGTTTAAACTGGATAAGGAAGTTTATGCAAAATGAGGCAAAAGAAGCATTTAGGTGAGGTGGTCTCGCACGCCACACCCCTGCCGTCAGTTATTTGGTAGGTCAGCTAACAAGCAGTGAGTGTGGAAAAACAGGGAATATTTACAGGAGAAATGAGAGCATCTAAATTGCCCTAAGGATAGTAGCAATAATTATGCACACAGCAAAACAGGATACTCTGAGGTGTCCTTCAGATTTGTCACCCAGTTCCTTGCTATTCTGCCCCAACAGATTTTTGTACGTGAGGCAATTTTGATTAAGTCATCAATCTCAAGCACCTTTCCTGAATATTTATCATTCCATAGGCCTGGAGAGGAATAACTGTCTGTTTTTAGCCAATAATAGGAAAACTGAAATATCCCTGCTTTTCCTTACCGTTGTCCATTTTTCTTGCTTCTCCCAAATTGAACAAAAAAACAAACCCAAGTGTCTATTAGCTTTACAGAAAGGCACATAAATCTGGTTTTTTTCCTCACACCAGAACATTTCAAAACTAATGATCTCATATATGCATTTTATAGAGGCACTGGTGCTCGTTTTTGTGAGTTGCCCTGTTCTCTTAGACTGAAATTAAGCAATGAATCCCCAAAAGTTAATAGGTTTAAATTTTGAACTTTTACTCTGTGTTGGGCAAAACATCAGGACAAGAGCTGATATGCTGACACCTGAATATGCTTGGAGAGGAAAAGAAGATACGGGCCCATTAGAGCCATCATTCCATCCAGGAGTTTTTCTACCTCCTTTCCCTGTAAATTGCCACTGGAGTTGTTGTTCTAGCAACACTAATGACAATTAGGATCTGAAAGCTCTCAATCAGTTAAAGCAGGCAGTCTCAGGCAGCGGGAGATCTGCTGCTGAACTGGCTGGCAGCATATCTTTGCCAAAGCTGTCGTTGTCCTTGTCCCTATAAACAGAGGCAATAAGCAGAAATTCTTTACAGTGACAGCTAAGGATGGTAGCTTTTCTTGATGTCTCATGAACCTCCTTTGCTTTTAGAATAAATCCAAACAGTCAGGAATCACTAAGCATAAAATATAGACAAAAAAGGCGTACATCTCTAAATAACAATTATCAGATTCCTTTTTGCAATAGCAGAAGGCTTTTTTATGTGTCTAGAAATCTATTTAATATTTAATGGACTCCTAAATTATTCACAGGTTAAAGTGTTCAACTGTTGCTGTCATTTAAAGAGCAAGTGCCCAGCAGGAGTCTTGCATGGGGCTTTGCAGATCACGCCAAAGCATAACATTAGATTCATTAAAGAAATGTTATACTTCCAGAGGTAATAGCATCCAATTTATATTCTGTTAATCCTGGCCTGACTAATAAAAGACACAGTGAGATTTCCTGTTTTGATTCTTACCTACCTCCTCAGTAAAACTTTTCACCATCGCACAACAAGTTTGGGATCCCAAGTCACCTGGTACCATTCCAAGAAAATCTGTGAACTGTTAGGTGGAGAAACTTTTGTTTTTTTCTGCAGTCCTGGGTAACTAAAACAATATGCTTAGTTTTGAGTGTGGTTTATAACACTGCTCAGGTTTCTGGAAATGGTATGCACAAACAGAGTATCTAGAGCTTGACATTGATATAAATCAGGGTAACTCCCCAAACTTTGTCAGAAACTGGGATCTAGTTTTTTGCCTCCTAAGGAAATGTCATCCCTGATCTTCTCATTTCCTCAAGCTTTCCCTGCTTGAGGAAATTTACTACCAGTAAAGTGAAGGTAGTAAAATGAAGTTGCCATGATTTATTTTTGCTTTTTGGTGTCTGCTCGAATCCCTTGAAAACTTTGCTAAAAAGCACTTCTGGAAAATAAACAGGAAAATAAAAAATGAGGAAGAGGAGGAAGGAAGTTTTCTTCACTTAAAAGCCTCTTTGGCAAGGACCATCTTTCCTACTCTGCATTTTATAAGCACCTTTTACTACTGGATATTGGTTTGTGCAGTTCCTCAGGCCCATCAGTAATCTAAATAACTTAAACACAAGGAAAGCTTGATTATTTTTTTTTATATAAAGTGCCCATCCTCCATATGCTCCTGCCCCGTGAGGCCCGTTAACCATGGTGCCACAAAGGGCATGTGTCCTGAAGAACTCAGTGGTGGTGGTTGGCAGCACTGGTGCAGTGGCTGTACCCAGACGACTGTCCTGACTGTTCCCTGGGCACGACTTACCTGTTTGGAGAGGGCAAAGTGGAGGCACCAGAGGCATACCCCAGGTCTTTCCTAGTTGCTCTTGGGATTTTGGGGGTGCAGGGGAGGAAGCAGCTGTGCTGGGGCTGCCCCAGCATCAGGGTGGCAGCCCTTGGGCTTGTTCTCCCAGCAAGAGCTTTGCCAAGGCATTTGTGACCTTTTTGTCTGTAATAGGAGGGAGGGAAAAATCAAGGCTTGTCCTGCAAAAACTTGACTAGCTTGTTGTTGATCATAGTGATAGGGAACTTAAAAAGGATACAGTAAAGTCACCTAGAAATTTCTTATTAGGTGTTCACCGAGATCTTTTACCAGTGAGAGGAAGATGTGTATAAGCTAGGCTGAGCCTTTCCATTTATACGCTGATAAGAAACTGTGCATTGTTTAGTACTGATTTTCCTCAAGAGAGGGAGTTTAATTTTCTGTTTTATGGACAGGTTTCTCTCCAAACAGTAATATTTTATTACTCTGTTTTACAACACAAGCAATCATATACTACCTAGAAGTATAGAGCATATGTAGAGGAGGGGAAGACCCTAAGCAGCCCTTGCAAAACACCTAGGATGAGGGAGAATGACTGCAATGTTGTTCACGGGGTCCTGAAGTTGAGTCTTCTTTAGAATCATCAGAAAGATGGGGAAATGGCAGCATTAATGTTCACTGATCTTCAGCTAATGTCCAGGAATCATTCCCATGTGTGCTCACACGTGCCAGCTGACCCTGCTCCCAGGGCACTGATTTCTTTTTAGTCCCCAGAGCTGCTTTTTTTTTTAAAAAAAGCTGCTGTGCTGACTCTTCAAAGGGTGCCAGATTTTCATTTGATGAATTACAGAGTTATCTATCCTTGTCTGTTAATTGTGTGGAGAAATTTCTCTGTGACTTGTTTTCAAAGGCATTATTTCTTCCTCTGTGTCTGTAAGGTTTTGAGTGGAAGGAAACTAAACTGTTCTGATATTATTTTAGGTAATTCAGATACTTCTTTTCATTTTTGGGTTTGGGGGCTTCCTCATATCATGTGTTTGTTTTGTATATAAGACCTGCTATTTGTCATTTATCTCTATGAGAAATAGTTCCTTTAAGCATGTTCTGGACAAGAGCGGAAAGGATAATCCCATGCCTCTGCAGAGGGTTATTTTTACATAATTATTTGTCCAGCCCCTCAGTAACATGATATCAGGAAACAAGAATGATAATGTGATACTGTGCTAAGTGAACCCCAGTCAAGAAACTAAGAGGACTTTGTTGGGATTAGAAACTTGATACAGTCTTTTCCTTTGTCACATAAGTATGTTTTCCAGCAGATAGATGTGTTGGATTTTTCCAGCAGTAGGGTACATGATTTATTATGGACTCACTGATTGCCGTGTTTCAGAGAAATAAAGCGAATGACAGGTTGGAAAGGGAAGACAAGGAAACAGGGTGTGCAGAGACACAATAGGAGATAGCACAGCCCTGCAGTCGGGTGAAGAGCCTGCAGGGCTTCTGCTTGCCTCAGTGTCAGCATCTCACCCACACGGATTTGTAAGCACATACTTGGACCTCAGCGGAAATCAGACAGTAAAATATTGTAAGATAAATACTCTGGAGTTGTATACAGCTGTCATTTGTGGAGCACAAATTTGCTCATAGTCTTCTTTACCTTCACTCACATTTTGATCATGAGGCTAAAGCATGGAATACAGCCTGGTTGTCTCAGGCATCTCATTTACCTCCAAGTGTTAGGTCCAAGTGGGTCAGTCCTTCTAAAGCAGATCCTCGAGTTTCCATCCTGAGGCGGTGGAGAGCTGGGTTTCTCTTGCCGGCCTCCAGCAGGAGTGTCACTGGGCTTTGGACACTCTCCTGTGCTTGGAGGAGCAGGACCCCCTCCCCGAGGCTTTCATGGGCAGTTACCTCTGTCTGACGGCATAGGGGGACGTGGGTATGTGCTCTGGGAGTGTCCCATCTGCTGGATACGTGGCAGTCAAGTGTTCAAGCTAGATTGTTGGATCTCGCCTGGTGTATAGGACTTCCAGTTCCTTCCCAGTGCCAGGTTCTGTCAGAGGCACCCAGTGATGGGGAACCTTGCTCTGCACTTGCTCTGGTGGGGTATGAGGTGCCACCTGGAACAAAGTAGGGGTTTTCTCTATAATGTATTCTAGACAACACAAGTGCTGTCCGTAGGAAAAGCTGTCTGGTCTGTGCTTTGCATTGGCATGTTTAATTAATGCTGCTACCTTATTTCAGCATTAGGTGGTGAAAGGTGAACAAGGCATGTGTATTAAGAGCTGTTTCTGCTCTGGTTTCTGTTTCCCAGGGATATGAAGCTGGATGGTGGGCGCCAGTGCCATTCTACTGGAGTGTGTCTGAAAGAGATAATTGGTCTTGAAGGTGTGGAGCTCGGAGCAGATGGGAAGGTGGGGATGCCTCAGTTCCTACTCCCTTAGATTTTATGTAATAAGGGAAAAAATTACTTAACTAATAGCAAGCACAAATATAAATCATAACATGCAGTGTAACACAGTAGTTAAAGCACAGTATATGCAAACTGTAAGTAAGCTTAGCAGAAATTCAGGAGGACTGCCCAAGCTGTCAATGTAAACAACTCTGTCTCCTTGAAGAAATTTGCCTCTGGCAACATCTGAGTCTATAAAGCATTGCTGAATTGCGCAGCCTTCCCCTGACTCTAGCAGGAGGTATCACTGCAGAGTATATTGTCAGGGGCTTGGACATAATTTCTGGTGAAAGGCGTAAGCTGTAATTCTGTTTGCTCTCAATTGTATTTAATAAAATAATTTTGCTTAACAGTATATTTTTCTGAAGAGTGGGAAGACAGTAGTACAAATCTGATGAGTATTTCAAAATCTGAGAGTTCATTCACTTGAACAGATAAGCAATTATGAATCTTTAGGGAAAGTGATCCGTTTTAAACAAATATATAGAGGAGAGACAATTTTAATCATGAATGAAAACACTTTTTGCTGATACCCTGGTTTACTTTTTACAGTTCAGTTTACCCAGTCTGCTGTCATATATGGATTTAAAGGCCTAGGTCAGTGCTGCTACACATGGTGTGCTCACCAAACCAGGTGTCAGGCCAGACCATAGGCTGTAAATTCCGGAGAACAGTCTCTCTGCTTATAAATAAATGAAAGCCTACATGTTTTATTTGATACCTGTTCTGACCTCCTCATAAACCAGTCTAGAGCCTGAGACTATTTTTTTTTTCTTCAATATAATGTTGATTTTGGAGAGTAAAGCTATGAGAAGCAAGACACAGGCTATTCGTGGCCAAGGGTACAAGCAGAGAATCGGAACACTCTAAAAATAATTTTGTCACAAGTTATTCATTCACGCTTCGTCCATGTTGGGAGGTAGTAAATTATCTCGCACAACCATTGCTGTAAACTGGAGCTCACTTATGACGCCAATAAGACTGCCAGACAAAATCCTAAAGGAGGAAAATACCAGAGAAAGTGCTTAAGTTTAGCAACATTCAAGTGATTTGCCTCTGGCAGCTCTGTGCTGAGAGATCCATATAGATGATACTGTTTCAGTAAAGAAGCAGCTGAAATCTGCTGTGGAGAAGGCCCACTGAAAAGAGCCCAACCAAATTGACATATTTTTAAATTTGACCCTTGAATAGGATTTTGTAAATCCAGTGTATTAGAGCTTCTGTGTGTGTGTTTGTGGTTTTGTTTTGTTGAAGAATTAGTGCCTTTGCAAAAGCGTTTTTTGCATGGATAAACTGACTACACTGAAGCAAATGTAGGTGACTGGTGTTTATTCATCTGTGCCTAACTATTAAATCCAGAAAATCCTTCACTAATTTGGCTTCCCCTGCTTCCAATTGGGATGCACCAAAGGCATCCCGCTGCGGCTGAGCTGGGCTGATAGTAACTGTCTGTCTGTTCTGTTCTGACTTTCTTTTTAGACTGTTTCTTATACACAGTTCCTGTTTCCCACCAATGCTCTGGGAACTCGGAGAAACACGATAGACTCCACCTCATCCTTCTCCCAATTTCGCAATGCAAGCCATCGTAGCCTTTCTTTGGCAAGAGCTAACAGCACCCAGGGGAGCATTGATGCAGGTAACTTCTCAAGAAGCTTGTTTTAATATCCTTGCATAGCCTGGTGATAAGCAATTATTGTGAACAATGGACAAGTGTCACGTCTTAACCCCCTTTTTTGCTTAAATTAAGCAAAATATAGTCTCATGTTGTGGGTGAAACAGAGCTTGTTCCCTGTTTGTTTAGCAAAGCTGGCTTACAGATGATGGAAAGTTAAGTAAACAATACTGCTGATCATATTGACAGCCCCGATGGCACTCGGCGTGCCTCCTCCTGTCACTGGCATTGCTTGTTCCTCCCACATCAGGCTCATTGTTACCTTCCTTTGCTATGGAAAATTTACAGAGTCAACACAGTAGTCATAAGTAGAAAGTGTAAATCATACTTATGACCTTTATTAAGCCGGAAAGGGCTTTGTTTACAAAACCGGGCACAAAACGTAAGCCAAAGCACTATATGCTTAAGATGTTTTGACATGTTAAATGAAACAAATCAAAACATCTGCATAAACAAATGAAAACTTGTTGTTGGGATAAAAGTCATTGTGGAGCTTTATATAATTTTGCAGTTCTCTTAAGCCCTAAGTTCACATTTACCAGGTAATTCATAAGCTGTAGGTCCTCTATATCTTTGCAAATTGTATTTAGTAGAGTTTTCAAGGTTTAGAGAAATCTTTCAGCTCTTCCAGAAATCTTGCATGAAGATCATCTTGTGCATTATCTGTGAACTCATTTGCCACTTCTGTTAAGTCCAGAGATTTCTTGCTGTAATTAATTCCTTTCTTACATTTACCATTGTTTTATAGGTAGCGACCTGGGAGACTTTGTTGAATATGACCCAAATCTTTTAGATGATCCCCAATGGCCATGTGGCAAACATAAGCGGGTTTTAATATTTCCTTCATATATGGTAAGTGATATGCAAAATTAGGTGTAGCACAGATAAATTTTGGTAACAATATTTTGAAGATTGAGGTTACATTTGGCCATGTTTTGAGAAGATTATTATTATTTTTAATCTACTAATAACAGCTGTTTGGAATGCTTTGTTCTAAATGACAGTTACTTACTGGGACATGTAAAAACAAACTCGTGGAGGTATTACAAAAATAAATGCTTTTATTACTGCTGTATTTCATAAATGCTTTAGATGAAAGGCTTGTTCGAACAATGTGTTCATTCTCTTGCGTTCAGAGGAAAATTTATACTTCCTCTAATTGGCACCTATTACAAAATAGGAGGATGCCCATTAGGGTTTTTCTGAAGTCATGAAGCTGCATTGTGTTTTGATGCTTATCATTCACTCCTCGGAACAGCGCTTCAGTGTCTAGTAGAGCCTTTGTTTCCCAGGTATTTATTTCACCCTGGGATAGTCCTTCCTTTAATTGCAACTATTACAAGCAGAGTCTGTGTATTTTTCACTGTATCCAAACCTGTAAGAATACAGACGCATAACTGTTCCTTGGTCTGTGCTCAATGTTTTCTGTGGTAAGAGACTTCTGTAGCCTTTTTTCAGTTGCACCAGGTCTGTAGACTTTGGTGTGCTATTTTGGCAGGACTGTTGCAAGATGCAGTGCCCTTGTATGCACGTGAGCATGTATCTGAATTACACATCCAAAGTAGTAGTAGGCAGCACGGAAAAGCTTCTTTTATTTTTTTTCCAAAGTGGTGACCTAGTACTCTTGTCTATATACAAATAGGATAGGATTTGAAACACTGAGGTCTAAAGTGTCATCCATGTCCTCACTTAACTTGGAACAGAGGTATGATTTAAGAAACTACCAATGTATGTAAAGATACAGTCTTTGCAGGTTCTTTGTAGACCAGGCCCCCCACCCTGGTCTTTATTTGATAATAGCGTTCTTGGGTTCTCCTTGTTCAAAATAAATGGATTTTGCATGTTCCATGTAGACTGAAGCTTATCTCCTTGCTGGCAGGAGTGTTCTGCCTTTTGCACAGAAAGGATTAGTTGAGCTCTGAGGCTGTGTTTGTGCTAAATTTTCAAGTGGAAAGTCCAGTATGTCCTCTGCATACTTTCAGACAGTTTTACTTTCAGGGTTGGCAAGTTATTTTTTGGCTGCCTACCCACAAAGTATCAACCTTTTATGGCAGCTACATCTGGCTGGGAGAATATTTGTCAGGTTTTGATCTGGCTATTGTCATGGACAGGGAGCTCTCTTCCCTCAAACAGAAAGATGTAAACTGGTATCCCAGCAAACACAGTCATGGTTGTGTTTCCAACCTTCCCAAGGCTGTGAATGTGTGCCAAGCAATCGGAGTTCTCTAGGATCACCTGAGGTCTTTGAACCCTTTTCAACTTGATGCTAAGATGGATGTAGTTGGGCAACTCAAAATAGGACAGCCAGGGTAGTGTCCTGCAGGGGAGGTCTCCAAGGCCCAGGAGTGGGCGTTCGATGCCCTTCTTTTCCGTATACTAGTTAACCACAGCATTTTGAGGCACTTTTATTGTGATAAGGAGCTGACTGGGGATTTCCGCTGTTTCAGAGGCATGATTGGATGCTTTAGAGGTGAAAAATGGACTTCAAGGGCAATTGTTAAAATCAAGGTCATTGTTTGTGTACAGTGTATCTGCATTGACAGGAGTCTCCCTGCTTTTTCATTTTTTCTAGGGGTTATTTACTGCTGTGTCTGGAAAAATGCCTTATTTCACATTTGGGGTTTTTTTTCCTGAATTTGCCTTCCAGTCATCACTTCTTCAGCACTGCCTGAGGGTCTGCAGCACTCACCTCTCCCTCTCTGAAGGCAGGCACTAATCTAAGGGCTGAAAGACATCAAGTGCTGTGATTCTTTTGTTGGTGGGAATTAACTGGCACATGCCAAGAGCTTTCTTGTCCAAGGTCCAAGGATTTTGCCTGCCCCTGGTCAAAGCAATGTAGCTGTGATACCACACAGGAGCTGCAGAGCTTTGCGAGAAACCGAAGAGTAGGTGGCAGTTCTTCAGGGCTCAGCTGAGAGACTTCACAAGGGGCTGGTGCCTCCTTCAGCCACAAGAAGGGAGAAAAGGTAGTGTCAGAGTGTCCAGGGAACTTGCAGTTTAGATATGGTTTTGAAACTCGGGCTGCAGGTAAAGAGGGCTTGTATGTTGAGCTGGTGAATATAGGACCATATTGGCTATGTAGGAGACTTTACTTGCACCCATATTAGACTTTCTGGACTCAGCTGACATTCCCCCTCCTTGCAGTTCACATCAGTGTGAACAGGAGCATAATAGGCTGTAATTTCAAGTCATTTTCTTCCCCAAATATAAAAATTGGCATATGCTGCAATTAAAGCAAATTGCAGTCTGAGGCCAACGAGAAACCTGTGGTTTTTTCCTGACTGTGCACAGCCATCGTGGTATTAAGAGACCTCTGCCAAATGACCACAGAGCTGTAGAGCTGGTGTACACAGATTGAAACCAGTCTCTGGTCCTGAGCGGAATATAGCTGTAATTACTGCCTCTTGCAAGTGCCGGAGCAGCTGAGAGCAGCTCTGATGTCAGCACCAAACATTTTGTTGTGTGTGGAGAACTGCAGCTTGTAATTAAAGTTTTGTTACTTGGCTGGTGTTTAGCGTTAATGCTTGGCAGCTGCTAGCTTGTAGACATTTCCCCCCACCCCTTATGGATGTCAGAGCAATTAATGGGGGGAAGGTGAGCGAGAGGAATGTGAACACATGGCGGTGTGGGTGAGCGAGGCTGGATGCTGGGCTGTGGCGCTGACTGCGGAATAGGGCTACATGCACCGTACCCCTGGGAGCCTGGCTCGGGCTTTGCAGGCCAGGATTTCTCTGCTTCTAAAACTCCCCTGAGGTCTGTGTGGATACTGCATCAGTAAACACTGCAGGCTTTAACCTGAGGCATAGGACAGGCAAGATGTGTGGTCCTGAAATAAGTGCAGGATAATAATAATTCAACCCTATGCGACAAGCAGTGCCCTCCATTTTTGTGGAGCCTGAGTTCATTGTCACTGACATTGATTTTATAGTCTTGTAGCTTTACTGGGCTGAATTAGTCCTGACTTGCGGAGGATTTTTAACTGCAAGTCCTCAGCTGTTTTCAAGGGGTAGCTGAGCTTCCTTCTTGAAGATAGTTGTGGGGAAGGAGAAGTGCTTTTGGTTTGGTCTTTTTTTACAGCAAAGTTCCTGACTTGAAAGGGTATACACTTCCCTGTCACATTTCTAAAAGTAATACCCACAAACAGCCCATCACGGGATGATTCTGAAAAAACAGCTTCAATACTTTCTTCTATTAATTGTGTTAGTCATATTTCAATTCTGGTCTACCCCGGAGAAATTATTTTCCTTTATGTTGGCTTTGTAGGAGAGTCTACAATCTCTACCGCAATATAAACAGTAAGAGGTAGAAGAATTCCGTGCTAGGGGGCGGGGGAGGAGGGAAACATCATGTCACGGTTAACAGATGTCTTCCTGGCTGATACTGCTAAAACAGGAATTCTTGCAGATTCTTAAATCTCTCTAGAATGGGAACTTTATCTACCAAACAGAGGAGTAATTTCTGTGCTCGAGTCTCACATTGACCAGGGTACACCCGAACTTCTCAGTGCCTCCCTGGCCTCCCTGCAATTGTTGCCAGCAGAAACAAACTCCTTCCATGCAGAAGGAGAAAATCACTCTGCAGCAGGCTTGAGGCTGACCCTGCAGTCCGGCTTTTGTTGGTAACACAGAAACACAGAGTGTGTTAGCTGGCTGCTGTGTGCTGCCAAAACTTGCAGCAAAAGAAGAAAACCCCAGAGCAGTAGCATCTTGACTTTGAGCGACCCTTCTGTAATAATATCCCTGCAATATCAATCTATCCATGCCCAAGGGATACACTTGGAAGTTGGTTTGGGTACTTAACTACAATTTCAGTGCATTGGTTTAATTATGTAAAAATAAATTGACATCTCTATACCGCTAATAAAAAAGCACGTCACAAAAGTCTGCAGTGCTCTTGCAGTGGGCTGACTGTCAGCCTGTGTTTGCTAGGACTAGTGTCGAGCACAGCTAGGCTGCATTATTAAATATTAGTCCTCCAATGTGATTTTAAAATTAGAACTGCTTGCTGCCCTGGCCGTTTAGTCTAACAAAAGCCCTGCATGATGATATAGCGCATTTGGTCTCTCGCTCCCCGTTGTGTCTTTCACAAGGAGCATCAAGGTCAGTACTCCACTACAGCCAGTGTCCTTCGGTGCTGTCACCCTATTCTTCGAGCCGCTTCCGTAGTTGTAAATTAAGCATCTCCAGACTGTTTTTTTATCAGCTGCTGACCTTGTACCCAAAAGCCTCAGGGAGCAAAGGATCCCAGTGGTGGTATATAGTAAAATTTAAAGCCTGTGCTCTATGCATTTGATGCTATATTTGGCTGAGACTCTAATAAACACATATTTTGTAACAATGACACACTATTAATTGAGAATTATTCCAGTGCGTTAGCTGTATAAAATAAACTGGCATCCTTCCATGTACTTTAATTCAAAGAGGCAGTTTTGAGATTATTTGCTTGGTGAAATTATAAATCTTTCAGTTTAAAATCCTTGAATATTAATAACTTTCTAACAATGAAAACATCATCTTTCAGTCTTCCTTTTCCTTTTTATTTTTTTGGTGGGTTTTTTTTATGATAAAGAAGGAATCTCTCCCATTTTCCATCACTGTTTTAAGCCTCTGTTCTAGCAGCGTTTCCCCTATATATGCATCTTCAGCCATAAGTATATGCATTAGGTTACTGACAGTTTATAGCTACATAGTTGGTCACCTGTGGTATGCATTAAGGTAGCCAGGCAGTGCAGAGTCATTGACTTCTTTTCATTTGTTACGGAATTGAGAATTTAATCAGTCTTTTGTCTTCTCTCTACGAAGCATATTTCTCAGCAGGTACACAGTAACAACAGCTGAAGAGAGCCTATCATATACCTTTCATTTCATTCACGTATTTTATTCTGATTTTATATTTATTAAGCAGGAGATAGAGGCATCCAAGGCTAGATCATCTTTTACTGGTAGCATGCCAAAGTAGGATTTATTTCAACAATATTTCATCTTACTAGTCTTTCCAACCATTTCAGGCATCCTCCCTCCTCCTGTATTTATGGAACTATATATACAGCTTTCCTATGAGAAAGCAGCTGCTTGAAAACGCTTGTGAATAACACACAAGCTAACCTCCAAGTTCAGAACTGCCAGCCATGCAAAAAGGGTGCAGAGTACAGACTTCGGCCGAAGCATTCATCATGCTGCCCAGGCATCTGTTAGCTCCTATATATCAAGGCTTCCATTTGTCTTGTGCAATTTCCATCGCCAAACTAAAATATACATACACAGATTTGTATACAGAGAACATGAACAGAGCTCACAAAGGAGTATTGCTGAATACTGAAGCGAAACGTGTTTTGTGCAAATAAGCTGTGAGAAACAAGACAGATGTTTCTGGATGACAGAAAGTTACAAACATTCGAGATTAGAGTATGAGAGAGACAGTTTGGTAGTTCCCAGTGCCTTGCTCGTGTGTCTGACAGCTCTGGGAGTGCAGGGTGCCTGCCTGGTAGGGAATAACATTATGTATAAGAAAGCATGTCTGGATAGAAAAACACTGCTCCTTTTAGGGAAAAATTTGCAAACCCGTCATAAAATTTGGTGCATCGGTGTTGAACAGTGCTCCTACATGGGCAATACCAAAATTGTTCCAGACAGACAAAAGTCCATGCCATTTACAGTGACATCTTCTCGCCAACACAATGGCTTTATTTGGGACTCGCAGGCAGCTCAAGCACAATGAAATGGCCTAAAACAGAGAAGAGAAAAGCGTAAATGCTGAGCAGAGAGCAGGCAGTGAAGGCTAACGCTGGGTCCTTGTGGGTCACGTGTCACAACCCAGCTGGTCCTTGTGGGTCACTGGGCCACCCCAGAGGCTTCCTCCACTCCATCCCTTGGGGCAGGGGGAGCGGCAGGGGACTGCTGCTCGCTCCTGAGCCCGATGAAAGAGATGCCGCGGGCAGGAGCGAGGTTGGGTGCAGGTATTTTTATGTGTAGCCTCATGGGTGCTGTGCCCCAGCCACAGCATGACAGCAAGAGGGGTGCTTGGGTGACTGGTCAGAACAGCTAGAAGGGCTAACTGATTCAATGACTCAGCAGACACTAATTCATTGCTTTTAAATTACCTGTCAACAGATATTCTGGGGGTTTTTGCTGCCTGCCTTTCTGGTGGGCAGGGTCCCGCATGCACACATTTCTATAGGTGCCAGCTGGGCACACAGCATCCCACTGCTCAGAGAAAGCTGGGCTTCTGCAGCAGCTACGGAAAAAAATCAAGGAGGGGAAAAAAAAAGTTTCACAATTCCTTTTCTTAAGAATAAGGGCAGTTAGCTGAGCTCCCCAGCATGGCACTGACAAGATTAGACAGCTGCCTTAGAGCCAGTGTGTTCAAACATGCTGCCGTTATCCTGTTACATGAATCAAAACCAGCACACACCAGCTTTCATCTGGATTTCATTATTGTGATTTATATCATAGAGACTGTTGTCTTGCAGGAAGCAGCAGTATACGGAGTTGGGGGGGAGATTCTTATCAACAGGACAAAACTGATAAATCTCTTAATTTAAAAATAGCCATACCTCCTTACCATTTTCAGTTTTAAGCTGTCTGCTTATTCTCAAGCCTCTCGGGTGCTTTGCTTGAAATAAAATATTGAAAAAGAGCTTTTCTCCTTCTAAAGAGAATTTAGCTGAATTCTGGCAAATGTCCCACGGGCTGGAGGAGTCCCACGTAAAACATACGGGGCCTGCAGAGTGGCCATGGGGAAAGGTGCACCCCGGGGGGCTGTTGCTGCTGCGTGGCAGAGCCCTGGGCTCACTCCCCCTCTGCGCAGTCACCCCCAGAGCTGGGGTCATGCTGACACCTACCTGTTAGAGGTGAAAGCAACTGAAACTTGCTGTCCAGCATAATTTCTGTGCAGCTGGGTCCGGAGGATGGTTGGGCCTTCCCTCTGCTGCCATGCCCTTTCTGCAGTTAAGTGGTTTCTGTCATGCAGGTGAGGTTCGTGCGTGATTGAATCCTCCTCTGTGCAAGGCAAGATGATTACCTGTGGAGAGCCAAATGCAAGTCTGCCAGAAAAACCCATGATCACTTTGAGGGAGATAATTAAGATAAAACTAAGGAGCTCCGTGGTAATGGAGAGCAAACAACAAGCAGTTAGGCTTGCAGTGAAGCATGAAATAAGGTGTCGTGTAGCTTTGCACAGTAGCACCGAGCTCTCTCTTTCTAGGATTGTCCAAGACAACCAAAAAATGCTGGTAGTAACTAAAATCATCTTTGGATTTAATAGCGGGTAATAGCTCAGTGTGTCTGGACTCTGTAAGTAAGAGCAGCATGGACCAATGCTTCTGTGCTTTGAGTAGCAGATGGCACTGGTCTATATTATGTTATGTGGCTTGTTTCAGTAGTCCTCTTATAGCAGTACTAAGAGGAACCCTCTTAATAACACATAAAACTCCCAGGGTATCTGTGTGTCAGAAGCACTCAAGTTGCTGATGATCCTCTGGCAACAAAACCAAGGAGTGGGCAGGCAGGCGGCAACATCCCAGCGAAAGAAAGGAGAGGAGTAATTGGTAAGATCTTAATTCTTCTGCTTCAGAGGGCTGAGCCTTGCCAGGTGAGAAAGCACATGAGAAGCTGTCTGTGACAAAGAGCCATGGCCACACGGGTGCATGCGTACGTCCTTCCAACCTCAGTAAGATTAAAGCCAGGCAGACCCACACAATTCAGTTGAAACCTTTCCCTCTGACCCTGGTTAAGGCAAGGTTTCTCCTCCCTGTCTTTTCTTCCTTCATTTTATTCAGGTGTGGTAGTGTGTTGCTTGCCTCAGTGTCAAGACAGCGTATGAATTTTTAACCTCAATGGCACGGCAGCATCTGCCCGGACCTGCGCTGGAGCTCATCCATACATGTGTGGGGCAGCAGGGGTGGCTGAAGAGGGTTGATGTGGCTTTCTCCTTTTTGATGATTTCTTATAACTGGCAGCTTTCCATAATAGGACTGAATTTCCATAATAAGTTATCCCCTTTATTGAGCAAAATTTGGACGGGTGCCTAACATGTCAGTGTGTTGGAGGGAGCTCACAAGTATTTATACTTAGGAAGATAGCAGGCAACTGTTGTGCATGACGTGCCCAGCAGAATTACCTGCCAGGATGTAGTGGGGAGCAATTTATCTGGATAGATGATGCTTCTCACTCTGCAAATCAGATGGCAGAATGGCCCACATTTTAAAACGTATGTATGACTGTAACAACACCCTGTGGCAAGAAGTTGGTTTTTTCCTCTCTACTACAGTATGTTTACCTCAAATACGGCTGTGCACTATTCAGGGGAAACACATGCCCTGCTTTCTTTTAAATTCCTATAATTATCCGTTATTTCAGTACCATGTCTCCTAAATAAAGTGCAGGAAAAGTTAAGTGTGTTTTATTCCCCTTCATGCTCATTTTGGATCCGGACAAGACCATGATCGGATAACAAGAGTTGTCCAATTGCTCTCTAGAGCATTACACTCTCTCCTCCCCAAGCCCTTACATATACTATTTTAATTATTGAAAAAAAAACAAACCTGCAAGCATGGGCAGTCTTTTTGGCTGATTCAGATTCCCGTGAGGATATAATACAGCAAGGCTCCATCTCCTATAAAGGCATAACATGCAACAAGTGTTTTGCATGCTCTTTCCATGTCTTGTTGTTTAGCAGTAACAGCCCTTTGCCATAATATGGGTTAATCGTAAACAGAAATTAGCTGGAAGGAGAATGCACTGCACTGCAGGCTGCTGCTCTCCCACTGCCCATGCTTGAAGCTGGCCAGGAGCTGGCTGCCTGGAGACCAGGTTGTCCCCTGAGCTGCCCAAGCTGGGGCTCTTCTCTGCTTCTGTCCAAGGGAGAGAACGGCCAAAGCCAGGAAGAGAATTGGTACATCCCCTAAATGAAGGTTGGTTTGTTGTTCAGCTGATAAATGTTGGCCAGGTGAATGGTGACAGAGGATTTGGGTAAAATGCTTCCTGAGTGAAGACTGAAGGAACAAGAGAAGTGCTGCACACCCACAGGTGCGAGCGCTGGCATTGCAGTACTGGCTGGGAGGATCCTCTGCTACTTGAGGAAATTCTTCAGGTTGTGACAAAAACAAATAGTGAGCTCAGTGTAAAGGAAATAGACTGTATGCTTTGAGTGTTGTCCTAACTCAGTATTTTTGTCCACTTATTGCCTAACTTATGACAGCATTACTATCTTGCACTCTACCGAATGATCTGCCATGTAGGTTAATTACCTATTTTATCACAAATGTATTCTATGGCAGTCAAGAATTTGTATCAGCAGTTCCTTTGAAGAATCAATTTGAGAGAAACTCAGAGAGAAACTCGCAGAGAAACTGAGATATTGATGTCTCAGAGCTGCATGGAGATATGCACACAAAATCTGGTCATAAAATCAGTTACTGTGATGATTTTTTTTGTTGTTTAACAAGACTTCTCAGCTAGGTTTTATCCACCCACATTTGGCTTAAACTCACTCTTAGCAATCTTTGGAGGATCCTAATAAGGTGTGTGTTGTTCGGGGCTTGTGCTGAACAGTTATCTCAGATTTCAGGTCATTTGTTCTGATGGAGCAGTCACAAACAAATTGTTGCCTTAATTCAGGCTTGGTTTTCCCCTCTACTGAAAGCATTGGGACTGACTAGCACTTGTTTGGTATTCCTTGCTTTTGGGAATTGAGTGATCTTGTTTGTTGCAAACTAAAAGAGCAATTCTCTCTTGACCATGTGTTACAGACCACAGTCATAGACTACGTGAAGCCATCAGATCTCAAGAAGGACATGAATGAGACCTTTAAGGAGAAGTTCCCTCACATCAAGTTAACCCTCAGTAAAATAAGAAGGTACATTGCAAAGCTTGATAAGGCTGCAACATGATGCAGCTGTCTCGCATTTCAGTGCGATTACTGCTGTACATGAGGGGCAGCACAGCACTGATAGATCTTCCAGGAGCAGTGACGGGCAGAGGTGCAGAATAAGTCAAATGATTGCTTTGATTAGTGGGCTGAGTAAACAAGGTAAGGGAATGTACAAACACATACCGGTCAGGTGTCAAAGGTAGCACCTAATGGGATGAGCAGGTGAGCTGGGCGTGCACTGTACTAAAATAACACAACAGGGTCTCTAAGCTCATGGCACTTAGCTTAAAAAGAGACTGAGGAAAGAGAAATACTGACTTTTGTGCCTTGTCCAGAGGGCATGCCCAGAAGCAAAACAAGTGGTCAGCTTCACAGCAAAGCTGTAGTGTTTCATCACTGTTTCAGGTATATCAGGCTAGACATAATTGTTTCACTGAAGTAATGATAATTTCACTTGACTGAAGTGGCCAGAAGGATACTGAGTCGTGTTGCTCTGTAACCAGACAATACTGCAGTACATGGAAAGACTGTCAGTTTGGATTTGACCAACCATAACCAGCAGCAAAGCTGCATATAGAGCACAAGCAATCAAGCTGTTGTTACTAAACAAATTGTGTGCAGCTTAAGACCTCTGATGAAATATTGTTACTAAAAATGTCAAAGCTTTTCAGTTGCTTTTATAGTTTGATACAAGTTTCTATTGAGGATAGTAAGGGGGAAGGGTGAGGTCAGAATGTACCATGAAATGTGTCCCCAAAACAGAGCGTAAAGATGTCTGCCCAGTAAATTACATTTTCCATTTCCCCTCCATTTGACTCCATAAGCAGCAATCTCTGAAAGGATGACTCCTAGGGTGAAATGAGAAATGCTTTAAAACACAGTTCACAGCATACTTGTCTGGTTTCTTTATTCAGCTTGAAGAGAGAAATGCGCAAGCTTGCTCAAGAAGAATGTGGTTTTGAAGAGCCCACAGTGGCCATGGCCTTTGTCTACTTTGAGAAGCTCGCTCTCAAGGGGAAGCTGAACAAGCAGAATAGAAAGCTTTGTGCTGGAGCCTGTGTTCTTTTAGCAGCCAAAATTGGCAGTGACCTCAGAAAACATGAAGTCAAGCATCTTATAGATGTACGTATCCATAGGTTTCCAGTGTTCCTTCTACATGAAGTGCCTGTGTGTGGTCTACGCAAGCCTGCTTGTCAGTGGTCACACTCTCCTCTAGGCTTCCAGCTGTACAGCCAGCTAAATAAGTTTTTATTATACATTTATGTGGAAGTAGTAGTGATCAACATCACTGCAGAGGCATGGGAAGCTCCTGGTTTCAGATACTGTGAGATCTGAGAGGTATCTGACCACCTTTCTGTCAAAAGTAAACCCTCAGGAAATTCATTTTGCTTTTAATTATGTCCTCAAGAGTGTCAATAAGGGCCCTCCTTTGCGAGGTAAATGCAGATACTAATTTCAGAGGGAGTCTAATAGACTACCAAGTGTCTGTTTCTTTCATCAAGTTAAGCTTTTGGGCAAGAAAACCTAAAGAAATGTTCCTATTACAACACCTCAACCCAGATTTTTTTGTAGAGTAAGGTGTTTGGTCTTCCACCCACTCCATATAAGAGTTAATGGAAGGGAGTGTTATTTCATAATCTGTTTGCAAGCACCGAGATACCAATCTGATTTAACACTACAGAAAGTTAGGGCAGATAGCTAGGTACTTGGCTGCAACTAACTCATTTAGTTCAAGAGACAGGGAAACTTGGTGTGGGGGGCAGAACTGGACTCATGCCCTTCTGCCACAGTCACAGACCTGAGC
>VZTV01034379.1:299-41493 GCA_013400875.1 Anhinga rufa | reverse complement strand
GTAATACTGAAGGGTTGAAGCACTGAATCAGAATGGGTGTTGATGTTGAACCAGTGATTTAAATGAGCACCATTGTCAATTGACTTTTTGCTTATTGCAAAAACTAGTTACGAACTTGGACAAAACTGAGCAACCAATGCTTGGAGGAATTTTTATTGTGGCTATTTATTGGGGTACTAGGCAAGAAAATGAAGCATGAAGAACTCCTGTGCCAACTATTACAGGATTAAATCACCAGTTCACAATTAAAATTTAATTGTAATGAAGACTAGGGAATTTTAGGATCTCAGCACTGTTAACCTTGAAAATCCAGTCCTAAAATTCAGCTTGTCAAGAATAGTTGATGAGAGTTTCAGGAATCTGTTTCTGTGACTTGAATACTGACACTTACTTCCAGAGTGAAGCTTTGAGATGTTTTCTGTTCTGAGTCTCTGGTAAGTGACGATAAAAAGCAGTTAAGTGCTTGAAGGTTGCATATATTAACATTTTTTTAAAATATGCTTTATATACTTGGCTTTTTTTTTTTTTATAGGGTCGTTTAATTGATCATGTGAAAAAGAAAGCTACAAACCTTCAAAGAGTCACTTACCTTGTGTTTGATGAAGCTGACAGAATGTTTGATATGGGTTTTGGTATGTAAACAAAGGTCACTGTTTTGGAAAACAGTGGTGTCTAGTTCCCAGCTTAGTAGGACTGTTTATAACCCCTGTAGCTTCATATACATGAAAATACATTAAGGAAATACTTTTTAGACAAAAGTAAAATTTCAAGGTCTAATATCTGTTGCTGTAAAGAGATCAGTGAAGTCCTGTTGTTGAAGTCCAAAAACCCTGACTTTTATCTTAGAGTTGCTGAATAACTTTTGGGCAATTCAATTCTGTGCTTTGGTTCTGTGTGTACAAACTAGTGGTGTTAACTTTCTACTTTATTGGAAGAGGTTTGGTCATTCGGATCTGGATTATTTTGAATATGTGCTCAAGCACCGTGGGACATAGCAAAGATTTGACAGTACTACGGTACCACATACAGAGGGAGACACTTGTAAGACATACAGTGTATGCACAGGCTCAGCTAGGTTCTTTGCTTACGGAACTTTTTGCTGAAGGAACCTCCAAAAGTTTCTTCATACAGCAAAGGAACTTCTATTGTGCAGCAAAGAGCACCTGGAAGTCACAGTATAAACACTGAGTGAGAGGCACTCATTCATTCTACAGTTATTCATTAAATAAAGCAATGAGGTTGCATTTTTAGTTATTCTACTAAATAATGAGCATACAATGTTGATTAGAACATTTTCCCTCTCCTTTCCAGAATATCAGGTCAGATCAATTGCAAGCCATGTACGTCCTGACAGACAGAGTAAGTATAAGCATGTTTCAGACTAAACACTTGAGAGTCGAAGGAGGCCATATGGTGGGCTACCAGTTAGAATCTGGAACAGAGCTTGGATTTCCTGTTTGTGACGCAGCCATGCGATGAGACTGTTGCAAGAGTCCTCTGGTGTTAATTCTTAGGGTGGGCTGTTGGGAGGGAGCACTTGTGAGTGTGGTTAAATACCCACACATGGTCATCAGTCTGTAATCCCTCCACAGACTTTACTCAGGGAAGAGATGATTAGCTGAATTAATATTAATATGCTTTGAGATCCTGTGCTCTAAGCTGCCATGAAAAAATGTTCACAGCAGTGCCATTTATTATACATATCTTTGTTTCAGATGTCATGAAATGTGTTTCCACTTTGAGGTATTCTAATAGTGTGATTGATAAATTTCATTAGAACCGGTAAAACAGAGCGTAGCTTCAGATCACTGGTATCTAGTACCGTTGTATAGGTCCTCATTCACAAGATCTGTGCAGTGTTAAAGCAAATGTATTTTTCAAGGAGTTGAAATACTGTTTTTCTTTTAGCCCTCTTGTTCAGTGCCACTTTCCGTAAGAAGATTGAGAAATTGGCTCGAGATATTCTGATCGACCCAATTCGAGTTGTGCAGGGAGACATTGGAGAGGTAATTCCACATTACTTCTGCGGCAGTCGGAGAAATGAATCATCCTGTTTCTGTTGTCTGAAATTTATGTGAAACTGCAGTAGCCATCATTTATATTTAAGAGTAAATACTTTGTGCTTAACAAAAAATAGTAAGGTTTTGGTTTTGTTTTTTTAATTTTATTGAGCAAGCTTTCTGCCAAAAAATATTCTTGTAGTGATGGGAGGCTTCATCAAGGAGAGAAACAACATAGAATCATTAAGGTTGGAAAAGACCTCTACAATCATCAAGTCCAACTGTATTAATGCAGTGATTGATTTATTTTTTATTAGGCTGAATCAATGGGTGTATCCTTTTTTGTCTCAAGACTATAAATAAATTAGAGTTTTTGCAATGAAGGATTTGAAACTTAGACTGTAATGTCTTTCAGTTGGTTTATGTGGGAACGTTGATTCTGTACTTGCTTGACAGTAGCAGCTGAACTATTAGCAGACTAGGGATTTGGTAATAAGTCAATGAAGTGGGCAGATTACACTTGCTGTGAAGAAACTTGGCTTATAATATATGTAAACTGTTAAGAAGTTTCACAAGATGCCTTCAGAACATTCTTTTTTTTAACCAGTTCTCTGCATTTTTTTATTTTTTTTCAATCAGGAATGTGAGATATCCCTTTTTAACAAAAAAATAATGGCTACCTGAAGCCCATTCTTTGTAGGAAAATGTTTTTCCTAAACATTTCCATCGTTGCTTAAGAAGGGGCTTTCCTAGCTCAGTCACATTGTTTGTTTTCTTTCATCTAAATTATTACTCTGTTATGAGAGCATCATCCTTGAAATCACTAATATTTAAATGTGTAAAAACTAAGTCTTCCAGAGAAACTTCCAGGTAGTGCTGTGTGCTCCACTGCACTTCTTTATTGCTATACAGAGTGTGTAGGGAGTCTGTCTATTCCTGACTCCTGATTCCTGACTCCTGACTCTGAGGATACATCGCAGCTCACAGGGGTACTTTCTCTGATCTGCATACAAACAGTTTTACTGATGAGCATCCTCTCCGTCTCAGACCCTGCTCTTGCACAGTCTGTTTTAGAAGTTAATAGCATCTGTGGTAAGAGCATCTAAATTGCAGGTACCCATGTTTAGATCAGTAGGGTGCTAAACTGCATCATGTCAAAGACTGCACTTTGCCTCTCTCAGGTTTAGCAAAGAGTAGCTCATTTAATCCCTGCCTTTTATGCACTGTGAAAATGAAGTGGTCAGCAGTTAGACAAGAGCTGAAGCCTCTTTTAAAAGAAAATTTTGGTCCCCTGCTTCTCCACTTTTTATTCTCACACTTAGTTTAAATTCCTGGTTTTGTTCTGCCTTCTGTGTTTGTTTGCCGTGCTGTCCTTTCTGTCCTGTGTTATTGCTTGTCTCATTTCTTCCCTTAGGCAAATGAAGATGTTACTCAAATTGTGGAGATTTTCCCCTCTGGCCCTAGCAAATGGAACTGGCTGACTCGACGCCTCGTGGAGTTCACATCATCTGGGAGCGTTCTCCTGTTTGTCACCAAGAAGGCAAATGCAGAAGAGCTGGCCAATAACCTTAAGCAGGAGGATCATAATCTGGGGCTGCTTCACGGTGATATGGACCAGAGTGAGAGGAATAAAGTCATTTCCGAATTTAAGAAAAAGGGGATCCCGATACTGGTAGCCACTGATGTGGCAGGTATGTGACGTTCTAAGAAACAGCAGCTCGCACAATTTGTGGGTATCAGCAGAAAGGCTAACACATATCAGTGGAAGGCAACATGGTTGGCTTATACACCTGCTGGGCACTGTATTCCAGATGTTTTTTCAGAAGTACACAGTGTTGGCAAGGGGTTTTATCTTTAAAGTCTTCTAATGTTGTTTAAGTTACAGTGTGACATATTTTTCATATACAGAGAGAAAATAAGCTGTTTCTTAAGGAAGTAGTTGCTATTCATTAATCAGCTGACACATTATATATGCTTAAATGAAGAGGAAATGGACACACTTGAAGCCTTCTCTAGAAAAGCTTTTGTACCCAGATATTCAGCTGAACAAAGTGAATTTCAGTGTCCTTTAAAAAGTCCTCTCTCTTCCTTGGAATAACAGTCATTTACAGAGATCTCTTCCATCTCCAATCCTGTGAACTTGGGGATCGGTGTAACTTATACTACCCTTAGAGACAATATTGCTACACTTAAGATAAAAAAGAGTTTAGGCCTATGAAGGGTAACTGGGGTATGTTCCTGTGGAAACTCCTTTGGTATGCTGGAGCACAATGAAGTGATATGATGGTATGAATGGAATTGCTTTGAGTTCATTCAGGATAATCATGCTTACCGCTATATTGTTCTTTATTACAGCTCGTGGGTTAGATATTCCATCCATTAAGACTGTGATCAATTATGATGTGGCTCGGGACATAGATACGCACACCCATAGAATTGGTCGTACTGGCAGAGCAGGCGAGAAGGGAGTTGCCTACACTCTGCTGACTCCCAAAGACAGTAACTTTGCTGGTGATCTTGTCAGAAATCTGGAAGGTGCTAATCAACATGTTTCCAAAGAGCTGTTGGATCTAGCAATGCAGGTACAAACAAGCAAAACTCCTTGAGCAGTGGAAGCTTCTTTCCATGATTATCACAAAATCAGGAGCTCAGGGACTTGTTTCTGACTCCATCGTGTGTTCGCAGTGACCTTTGGGCAACCTATACTGTTTTTAAGTAGGCTTTCTAGTGTTTTTAATGGCCTGTGAAAGAAGACATGAAGATTTTGGAATGCAGTATGTAATCTATTTTGGGGTCAGGCAGTGCCTAGGAAATTAGGAGCTGTAATCTGGCTGATGCCAGCAGATCACTCCAGCTCCAGTATCTCATTACAATCAGATTTTTGATATGCATTTGTGGCAGGCACCTGGGAAATGGAGCTTAGTTGAATGCTACTAGAAAATAATTATAGGGACATTCACTCTGTGAAACGGTTGTTGCTTGATCATTATACCTGCTTGGCAGTGCTGTCTGGCAGGCTTGCTATATATAGGTATGATGGATAGCTGAAGCAATTGTGCTTGTACCACTGTACTCATCAGCTCTTTAAGTTCTTGTCTTTTGCTGCCCATGTAGCCACAAGAGAGCAAAGGCTTTTTGGTAATTCCCAAATTCAGAGATGGATTAGCATGCTTGTGGCTTCATTGCCGAGCAGCTTGGGCACTAGCTGCTAGAAATGAATATTTTTTTATGAGGTACAGAGGCAGTGTTTTCAGAAGGGACAGAATTTGTGAGGCAGAGCTCCACAGGCTGCCTTTGAGAGGAGAGTAGAGAAGCTAAATGGCTTGCCTTAATAGTTTCTTCAAACCTGAAGGAGCTAGAGGCCATAAAAAGAGGTGCAGCCAACCATTATTTAAAAACCTGGTAACAGGAGGAGGTCTGGTTGGACTGCCCTTTCCAGGCCTCTGCTTGTTGCAGGAAGTTTTGCTGTGACAGAACCTCATTTCTCCTTAGTGGGGCAGTGGGCTAAATCAATAAAACCCAAGTATGAGCAAGTACAGAGCTCCCAAGTGAATGGCATTAGAGATGGCACTTTTATTCCTGGGTTTATTAGAATGCAAACCCCCAAAACTTTAACATCGATGAAAGTTCAGGACAAAATGCTAGTTTTCATAAAAAGCATTTGTAACAAAAAGCTTCAGACCCACATGACAGAACTGTCTACAGCTTAGTTTCAAAGCGCTGTAGTCTGTCACGTTCCGTTCCCTTGCAACAGCTGTATTGTTGAACGGGAAACAGTGTATTTATATTTTTTCTTTTGAAATGCTCAAAATCCTTCTTTTCTGAGCCTCATTATATGCATTTATGAAGCTTCTTATTCCCTGTGTTGAGAAGCATTTGTCCTTCTTTTGTACAGAATCCGTGGTTCCGGAAGTCGCGTTTCAAAGGAGGAAAAGGAAAGAAGCTGAATATTGGTGGTGGTGGCTTAGGATACCGTGAACGTCCTGGTCTGGGATCAGAAAATTCTGTACGTAAAAGTTGTTTACAGATCCTTGGAACTATTAAACTTAGTATTGACTACTCTTCAGTTTAAAAAAATCTTCTTAGTACTGGAGTATAGCCCCTACTTTCAAAGGTTTTCACAGCTCAGTCTTTCAGAGTTAGTATCAGAAGTATCTCAAGTGAAACTGTCTGGTGCTGTTATCCTCTTGTCAAGAGCTGCCTTCTTTAGGGCCAGAGTGATCCAGAAGGTTTGGAGATTCTTCCCAAAATAGACTGTCAATGCAAAATGAATGCTAATAAATTACTTGAAAAGCCATTTCCAGGCTGATTCTTGGCAGCAAAAAACCTTGCAGCATTTGGAACACTTAATAAGGTATGTCCATGCTAGGAGAACAGCTCATTGCCAATGTGTATGGGGACAGAGTTTAACTGTAGACGTGTTGAAAACACATCATGTTCAGCATCTTCCCAAAAGTCACTGCTGAAGTCTTGTTCACACTTTGTCTTAGCTATGACCACTGTCAAAATCTCCACTTGACTGCATTTTGCTTTTGCTTGTACTGTAAGGAGCTGGGACATGCCATTATACAGTTGACTTGTGAGTCATTAAGCCTTACAGCATCTTTACGTTTGTCGTCCTCAAGGTCATGGGGCAAACTGTTCTGCTGCTCAGTGCTCTCCAGAAGTTTGTTATCCTTAGTAGATGTATTCCCTGAGTGCAGGGACAAGATAGATTCGGAGAACAGTTGAATTGAAAGTGTCTGTGTTGGATAAATGTCTCCAGTTGTCCTTTGTCTTTTTGCATAGGACCGTGGAAACAACAACAGCGTGATGAGTAACTATGAGGCATACAAGCCATCCACTGGGGCAATGGGAGACAGACTTACAGCAATGAAAGCAGCCTTTCAGGTTGGTTCAATCACTTGTACTCCCAAGTTGTAACTCAAGAGGAAAGGACAGAACATGGAAAAATTTTACTGCTGATGATTCAAGACCATTTTTTTTCCTCCCCTGCAAATGCAGAAACCCTGTTGACTTCAGGGAGGTTGAGTTTGGTAGTTGTGGCTGTGTCTCATCCACTTGGAGCACACACTCAGCATTGCAGTCCAAAGTGGAAGAATTAGTATGCAGGCTGGACTGAACGTGTTTGCACAAAGTTAATTTGCCAGACTTTTGTTTCCTGCTGCCTCTTTGCTCTCTTTCCCTTCTGGATTCTGCTCCTAGGCTTGATCCTATTTAGGTTGCTTAGCAGCTATAGTGTAATTGCAATCAAAAGAAATGGGGAACAGAGAAACCCTTTCTCTTCAGTGTAAAAATTAACGCCACAATACAGGAGTTCCCTTGTTTCTGCGGTCTGGTAGCAGATGTCCGTTACTAATTCTGTGTTCATAAGCACAGCAGGAATGTAATCACTCCAAGACTGACTTTTTATAGGAACTCTTTTTCCTAGGGGCTCCCCAGAATTCAAGGCAGGCTTGTGTATGCATGATGACTGCGTGTTCTGTGGTGCAGTGTAGAGGCAAACATGCTCTCTTTTTTCTTTTTGTCTCTTTCCGGCAGTCCCAGTATAAGAGCCACTTTGTTGCTGCAAGCTTAAATAATCAAAAGACTGGTAGCTCTGCTGCTGGTGCTAGTGGCTGGACCAGTGCTGGGAGCTTGAACTCAGTACCGACAAGTTCAGCACAGCAAAATGCTGCAAATCCTGACAACCCAATTGCAGCCACCGCAGCAGCAAAGGGTGTTCCAGGTTTCACCAGCACGGGGAATTTGAGTAGCGTTCCCACCTTTCCAAGTGTCGGAGTACAGGGCTTCAACAACGCAAATGCCAGCACTAACAATCGAGAAGGCATTGGCAGCAGCAGCAGCAGCACCGGTGTTGCCACCGCTGGCAGTGGTGGTGGCAGTGGCGGCGGCAGTGGTGGTGGCAGTGGCAGCAGTGGTGGTGTTGGTGGTGGCAGTGGTGGCAACGTTGTCAGAGAACGATATAACGACAACCGGAACAGTCGCCACAACGAGGTCCCGCGCCGTGGAGAGGGTGGTGGTCGCTACAATGATGTGCAACGCCATGGAGAAGGAGGCAGTCGCCACAGTGACGCTTACCGCCACGGAGAGGGCCGACACGGCGACAACCATCGCCACAGTGAAAGCCGGCACTTCGCTGATGTGGGCAGTGGCAATCGCAATAATGGTGATAGCAGGAATAGCAACGAAGGTAGGAACAACGAGAACAGGAATGGTGAGAACAGGAAGGACGCCAACAGCCGAGACAACAAGACAGATGGTTTTGCTGTCCCAGAGCCCCCAAAACGTAAGAAGAGCCGGTGGGACAGTTAAAAGCTGGTATTTCACAGCCTGGAATCTGCAGGTAGTGTTGTCTTTTTCCAGAGGATTTCTTGGGGTTTTTGGTAACTGGTTGTTGAGGAGCTGGGGGAGGAGAAGGAAACCATGAAAACTCCCCATCAAGTCTGTGCCGGTACATCAGCGGACAGATTCACTCTAATGATGTGTACACACAGTGCTTAGTCAAAGAGAAATCATTTTGATAAAGCTCCCTGGGTTCTGCTTTTAAACATTCAGTGCTCAAGTGACTCTGCTGGATTTAAACAGATCTTCTGGACAAGAAAGAAGGTGTTTCACGTCCTTGGAACGTTAAGAAACTGTTGTCCATAGAAGTATAAAGTAGTCTTTTCTTAACCAGCGTTCACATTTAAAAAAACAGTCCATCTAGAGATGCTCAGGACCCACCTGTTAAACATTAATCTTTCAGCAATTTGTTTGGTATGGTGAGTTCTTCCCCAGTCTCTTTTCACATATTCTCTTATCCCCAAATAATTTGGCCTCCAGGTTGCCCCTTACATCTCTCCCCATCAACTAATTTTGCTGAAGGTGGGATGAAGCAAGTTGATTTTTCCTTCCTTTCTTTTTTATTTTGTAATGAAGCTGTTCAAGGGATCCTTCTCCAGCCCAGCTAACAACAAATTCACATGTAGTGTAGGACGGACTCCCTGGCTTGTTTGTGGTCAGTACATCAATCCCAATCCCACTGCCCAGGTATTTTTTTAAAGAACCTCTTCTTTCCTAATAACCTTCATTTTGGTGGAAGCCTGCATAGCAAACTTGTCTCTCTGCTGTGCCTATGCATCCTCTGTTATGAGAGGGTTGAGTGCTTTCTTCAAATTAAAAACAAAAAAGGGAAAAAAATGTAGATACGCCAAAACAATCAAAGGCTGGTGACCCCCATGAAGCATAGCTAAATGAAGAGGTTTCATTGAGAAATTCAGGGACCTGCTGCTCAGAAGCCTTTAGGGAGAACCTGAAAAGCGATTGATGAAGTGGAACAGCTCAAATATTGCCCCATATTGGACACGTAGTTAAAACTGTAAAATCTTGCTTGACCGTTTTTAACTCGTGTGTATTATCCGTTTTTAACTTTTTTTTTTTTTGCACCACAAAGGTAAGGAAGAACTTTTGTTGAAACATGTCAGCACCCACCTCTGTCTTGTTTCTACTGAAAGAAGTATCAGAAACTGTCAGGTTTTTGTGACATTGTGATGTTTCCTTTATCAGCTGTGCATTTACTTTCTGCTTGCTCTAGTAAATGTTTTATTACTGGGACAAAAATATCTAGCATGTGCTTTTTGTTCTCCACTTCTTCCTTTGGCTGATCTGGCATTTGGATGGAGATTTGACGGCTGGAGGTTTGATTACATCCCGTTCTTGCACCAGCAGTTGTGGATGTAGTTTTAAAAGACGTACTGAGGAAAAACACAGCATCAAACTTGTTTTGCAAACCCTATTTTAGCTTGAAAGCCTCCTGGGAAAAAGATTTTTCTCCATTTTACAAGTGGGAAGGATGCAGCCCAGGGCATGTTGCTCATCCCGGCCTTTCACGGTGTCATTGGTAAAGCTGGAAAGAGAACTCTGCAACAGCCTTGTGATCTGTCTTGCATGTGTACTGGTTTCGCTTAAGACAGCAACTTGATTATTTGGGACCCCTCACTGACTAGCTCTAATCTGTTGGGATTTTTTTTTAATAGCTTCCACTTGAATTATCTCATCACGGTCTAGGCAGAAACCTCATTGTGCTGGTTTGAGCTCTGCATATTTAGTGTTACGACAAGGGTTTTCCAGGGCAGATGTGGCAGGGGGTTTAGAGCAACTCTTGAGTTCCCCTTTCCTTAACACGCTTAAGGTTTATCACTTTGCACAATTACAGGTTTGAGTTTTGAAACAAAAAAATATCTCCATAGTCTGAATCTGCCATCTGCTCCCTCCCTTCCTGGGTCTCAGCTCTGCCACTGGGAACTGGCCCTGTGCGTGGCTTATGCTTAGGTTTCTCCCCTTCTTTTTAACACATCCCTCTGCTGTTTGATAGGATTATGGAAATTCCTCACCCCTCTCTCAGCTGCCAGGAGCCTCTTGAGACTTGAGTGAGTAAATATTGATCACTGACAGAGAGCTATAAATGTCAGTTCACAGGTCCATGTTAGATACATAAGAGGGTTGATTCCTTCTCTGTGGAACAAGGTAGCAGTGTGAGCAGCATGCCAACTACCCTGAAAGAAAATCTCTCTCCTTGCAGTGGCGGGGTGTGCTGCTTTCTTCTAGAGACCAGAGCACAACTTGCAGCTGAGCAAATCAATGACAGGAAGCTCTGGTTTGCTTGTAAAGTGTAACCCTGGGGTTCTGCTCCTGCCTTTGTGCCTGCGCATCGGTTCACCCCCTCTGCCTCTCGTCCCCCAGAGTGGGGCAAACATTGCCGCCACCCAGTTGTGCTGAGAGCCTCTTCCATGTCGTACAGTGCTTGCTTTCTTGGATGGGAGGTGTTGTGGATGGGCCTGCTTCTGCACCATCTTCTGGACCATTTAAAGAATGTGAATCCTGGAGCCCTTCCCTTCCCTGACACACCACCTAGCTGGCTGGCCCTCACTCCAGTGCTTTCTGATCCTTGTGACCCTGTATCTTAGCTTTTCACTAGAAGATCTGGGAATGCACAGAATTAGTTACATGTTCTCTGCCACTGTCTTTAGCATTAAATTACTGCCTTGAGGGAATGTGTCTCATTAGAGCAGGTAGGAAAAAAAATTCTCCATGCTACCGAGCTGTTTAATTTTAACTGGCCTGTACCCCCTCTCCCGACGACTTGTAATTCTCCCCTCCCCAGTGGTCTGAACTGTCTGGGCTGGGCATTGCAAGCTCCTCGAGAATGTCTTTTCCCATCAGGGTGATGAGCTTTCCCAGGCAGTGCATGCATAGCAGAGTGGGCAGGGGGAAGTCGGGGCTGCCTTGCCTCTGGCAGTGAGCAGTGAGAGCAGACATGGCTGGCTGTGAACGTGGCTGGGTTTCCAGCCCTTTATACCCTCTGCTGTCCTCCAGTCACCAATCGCTGTGCGTACACCATTGAGTCTGTAGTGGTGTTTGAGGACAGAAGCAACCCTACAGACCCTCTTTATTCACTTTTTAGCCTGCAAAAAGATTACAGGGCCAAGCCTCTTGGATGCAGTGGCCTGTGTGTTTATGGACAACCGCGCTTAAAGCCTGGGCGACCCGGGTGTTTCCTTGCGCCCTTCCCAGGCCGAGAAGCTTGGCCTCCCTGCCCATCCCATCGTATCCCAGTGACTTGTGCTCCCCGTTTCTGGCTGAGCGTTGCGTGCTGGGCCTCACAGTACCTGTGAGGTGAGCTGCACAAGGATGCAAGTAAAGGCAGAGTGAGCTCTAGAATAGCTCTGTGGGCACTATTTGCTCAGCCTGCCCCAGGCTGTACAATGCAGGAATTGGTGCTAAATACGGGAGTCAGACTTCAGGGCTCATAGAATCAGCTTTATACGCACTGGAGCTGAAGTCATCTTCCAGACTGTTGAGGTAAGACTGAGCCTGGAGGATTGTTTCCTGGTGATGATGCAAAGCTTTGCATGTACAGTCATCGCTTACATCAATCACTTGCCTGTGGAAGGAAATGAAGTTTTGAACTGGCTGCTTGTTTTTAGGCCAGGAAGGTGGGAGCGAGAGCACACGGTCCCTTTGCACACCAGTTGTGAGGGAAAGGGAACTGTGGTGTTCCAGCTGCTATCCCCTACCACAGCTCTCCATGCAAGCATAAAAGGAACTCAAAGCATGAGGATCAGCGTCTTTTTGGGCACAGCTGGATGTCTGGATGGGAGAGACACTGTTCACTTCATAGCATTGTCTCCAGCTCTTTGTTTAGGTTGGGGTGACACCGATTCAGTTCTGTTAAGTCCACTACGTTTTCCCCACAGGCTTTCTGGCTCATCTCCTGGGTTGAACAGGGCAAAAAGTTATCCGAGGCAAAAGAGCTGGGGATGTAGCCCGGCAGGCTGGCACGGGCAGGGAGCAGCAGCCCGCGTTGCTGCGTGCTCCCTGCTCCTCGCCCCACAAGGCTCATGCTGAAGCTCGTGGTGGCGTGGGAGGCCAGCCCGCCGTAGCAGCAGCTCCCTGCCACGCTGGTGGCACGCGCCTTCTGCTTGAAGTCCAGTGCCAGGCTTCTCCGAAAATGGGCTTTCTTAATCTCTGCCTGCACCTGAGGGAGAGATCGGAGATGGCTGCTGGTGCCCAGAGACAGCAACACAGGCTTCCCTTCCCCATGGTTTTCACTCCTAGTGATATTTTTTTTCCTTTCCAAATCCTACTGAGGGATGGATCTAAATTTTTCCTCTGGTTATCCCAGCCTGGGCGCTGCGAATTAACTTCCCCAACCCTAAAGCAGCTGGAACAGGATGCTCAGCTGCTCACACTTCTAACTTACCTCCCCGTTGCAAAAGCAGTAGATAAAAGCCACAAAGAAACCCTGCCAAAAGAGACAGAGGTGGAGTTTGAGTCCTGAGCCGGGATGCTGTAGTGTGCCTCCCCCCTCCCTAGATGAGCATCGCTCAGTGTTTGGAGCAGGGCCGGCAGCCCCGTGTCGATGTACCTGAGAGGAATTAAAGAGCATCTCGTAATGCATCTGGATCTGCCACAGGACCCCCGAGACTTCGGTGTAGGGCATGGCCATGAACACCACGTAATGGACGCCAAAAAGCGGCATCAGCACCAGTGTGGACTTAAGCAGCTTCCTGAGTGGAGAAATACTGTGAGCCGTCAGCTGGGACTTGCAAGCCAGCCTGCAGCCCCCTTGCAGACATCGGTAAGCATCCTAGCAAAGAGAGCAGTCGCTTTAGCTTCTGCTGCTGCCTCAGCTGGTTTGTGCATAGCTATTACACGGTGTCCAGCCCACAGAAGAGCAGACAGAGCTTGAACTCCTGAGCCTGCTGTTTCAATCAAACTGAGCTGCCAGAAGTGCTGGCTGCCATCCTCCTGCCACCTTCCCTCGCTCCTGCAGCTGCTCTTCGTTCACAATCCTCTGGGGAACCACCTCAGCTAAACAGGCAGAAAATGAGCCAGACCAGGGACAGGGCATGGTTTTGCTGCTGGCAGCACTTGCCTGTACTGCTGCCGGGGGTCCAGCTTTCCCGCGTTTGTCTCCCAGAGCTTGGAGGCCAGCACCCGCACAATGTTGAGGAAGAGGAAGAAGTTCACCTGCCGACAGATACCCGCTGCAGTTTTGTTGCCTGCGGTGACCTTGGGTCTGCCCGAGCAGTCCCCTGGGACGAGGACAGGCAGTTCTGGGTGAGCTGCAGGCAGGGACATAGGGTGATGCTGTGGTCAGAGCGGGGAGGGACCGGTGCCCTGGATCCCTCTGCATCACACGGGCCCTCCCTGGGTGCCGGGGTGGCTGGGGACACAACCCCAGTGACCACAAGCGAATGGCTCTGGGTCTCTATCGATCCCCTTTCCCCAAAAAGGATTGGGAGATTCAGCCACAGGATTCTTACCATGATGGCAGCCAAGATGGGGACCTGATAAATCCACTTCATGTTTCCTGCACTGAGGTCCCAGCACCTGAGGAGACCAGTAAAGAAACACCTTGGAGAAACCCGAAATCACTGGTAAAGAAAATTGCCAGCTGATGGCTCCCTGTACCCCCAACCAACATCCCCATCCTCCCACCCTTCACTCGCTTTGCGGAGTCTGTGTAAATCTTGATCCGAGAGCAGCCATGCTACCAACGTCCTAACCATCACGGTGTTGCAAATCAGTTTTAAATTAGCATTAACGTGCCCGAGGGCTCATCTCATCTAATGAGGGCCAACTCATCTAAAACTCCTGCTGTATGTTTGGTGGCCTTTCTCCTTTTAAAATGCTTAAGTTTAGAATATGCCCTTTAGCACTCACCTTTGCACTGTTTATTGATGAATTTATGGTGTAAACCTGCATCCATCTTCCTCCCAAATGCAGAACAAAACCACTTTCAGTCTGGATTACTGACAATTTTATGAACAAGCCTTGTACATGTGTTTACTCCTCTTGTTCTTTTTGGAAAATTTTCATTTTCCAAAAGTTCTGGTGCCCACAGATATTTTGCATTTGCATTTGCAACCAGTCTTTCCCTCCCCAAAGGACTGCTGGAGAAGATGGACCTACGTACTCTGTATCCGCCAGGGAGGCCCTGACGCTGGCCCAGACAGACACAAACACAGCGGGGAGACCTGGAGGGGCAGGAACCAGAGTTGAGGAACATGGATGAAGCTCCATGTTTGCAGACAGAACCAGTTCCTGGCAGCTGGTATGCACCCCACTGCCCTTGCCCAGGCATTCAGTGCCACGCAGCCACGGCTGATGCCACAGCTCCCAGCTGGCCTCAGGGGCCACGGCATTGGGTTGGGGTCTGTGCTTACCCCAGCCAATGATGATGAGGACCCACAGGTAGTTCTTGTTGGAGAGGAAGGCCATGAAGATCAGGCTGTGCAGGTAGAGACCTTCCACCAGGATCCAGTAGTGGTTGGTGGCCAGAAAATAGAGGAAGAGAGTCACCACCGCCTTGCAGCCAACCTGTGGATATATAGTCAGAGAGGTGCCCATATCAGGCTGTCCCCTGAAAGCAAAACCTGGTGGCTTTTGCTCTCTGGCCAGCAAAACCTAGGCTATGCCCCATGCGTGGCTCATGTTCATCCTCTTGCAGGGAGCTACATCTCCCTTGGGCTATTCCAGCATCAGACGTAGAAGAGGTGCTCTAGGAGTGCTCAAGTGAAGAGGTATGTCCCCTCTGGTATGCTCCATACCAGAGCACTCTGAGCTCAGACAGGCTGTGAGACCTGTGTCCTCTGTGGCTCTGATCTCTACTGTGGGACCAGGATGGTGAGAAGCTGGGCAGAGGTGTAGGTGGCCCTTCATCCCCCCACAACTGCATTACCCCTGAGCAGCACAGCCCCAGTCTGAGAGGGTCCCAAGCGCATCCCCTTGCTCCACAGCTCCTAAATCCCCTTTTCCCCCGATTCTGCCTCCACTCTCAGTGTGCCACTTGCCAGGTGGCTCCGTTGTCCCGGTGAGGGACCCATTTCTGCCTTGAAGTCGTCCTCCCGCATCTTCTCGGTCTCGCTGGCCAGTGTGCCTGAGTAGAGCACCACGTCCTTCACGAAGATGCTCACCGCCCGGCAGATGAAGGAGGTGAAGAGATGGACGTGGATGTAGTTACGTGTGCAGTGCAGGCGCCTACAGAGAACAGGTGTGACACGAGTCCAGCCCCAAGCCCATCACACATGTGCTCGGGCAATGGAGGGCTCCCAGAGAAGGTGAGCTCCAAGGTGTCAACCCTCCCATGGGCACAGAATACAGAACTGGGGGCAAGTGGGGTGTCAACCCCTTCAAGAACAGGGTGGAGTGGATGGGGAGTTGGTCATACTGGTCACATGAAAGAATCAAAGAAATGGCGGGGAGGGGCTTTGGGAAGTGGTCTGAAGTTTGTGCTGGGGTTTGGGACTGGTTCCTGTTCCCTAAGGGGCCCCCTCGGGGTCGTGTGTGTGGGCAATGGGGAGAGGACAGTTCTCCCCCACGTGGGGATGGGGGTTCAGCTCCTCCTTACTTGAAGTACGAGAGGATGCAGACAGCAACGATGAGGGAGGCCAGGGAGATGGAGTAGCCAATGGTGTACATCAGGTGCAGGCGGTCAAACACCTCCTGGAAGAGAAGGACTGTGCTCCATGACCCCTCTGCAGCCCAGGCCCCCCAGCCTCTGGGCTGAGAGCAGGGGAGGAGCAGGGGCGCGGAGGTGGAAGAGCCCCCTGCTCCTGGCAATAACCCGTGGCCTTTGCTGCATGCTTCCCTGGTCCCCATCCCAACCCCTTTTCCCAGCTCCTCTGATGAGCAAGGTCACCTTCTCACGGCTCCGGCTCTCGGAGGAGAAGAGCAGAGCACATTCAGTGTAATTGGCCCAGGTCTTGTTGATGCTGAGAGCCATGGCCCAGGTCCCATAGGCGCTGCAGTACCTGTAGGCATGACCTGGGAATGGCAATGGGTGCTGTAACAGTGGCAGGACCCATGGAAAGCCCAGACATGTCCCTGCTCGGTGAAGGATTATCACCAAGGTGAGGTTCCTCCCTGCCTGGGTGTAAGCGCTTACCTTTATGGTTGAAGTCGTAGATGTAGTCAGGGCAGGGCACCGACACCTCCTGGCTGGGAGAGCCCTTCGGCCAGCAGATAATCCCATCCCACTCTGGAAGGCAGCTGGTGTCTGGCCAACAAGCAGACACATCTCCAAATAGGGCCACGTCATAAACTCCAGCTTCCCCAGCATGCACGGGACCAGGGCAAGGAAAACGCTCTCCCACACCATCATCCCTGGCCTGCAGAGCAGGAGGAGCCAAGGTGGGGCCAGGGAGGGCAACACATCCTCTCCACGTGCTCTCATTTGCAGTGTGCACAGGGCAGCCAGTGCTGGCTAATCAGGGTGATGATGTGATTAGCACCTATTCGCGCCCAGAGCAGCCACGGTGCCAGGAGCCCCACAAACCCTCCGGAGCCGTCTCCCTGGCTCCACCCTGCTCCTATTGGAGGGGACAGCATTTCCGACAACATAGCCAGCTCCACCAGGGCTGGCTGACCCATGCACAGGGGAGGAACGCTACCTTTGATCTTCTCCAGTTGGGCTTTTATGTTTCTCTGACATTTCTCCTTGGCTTCCACCAGGAGATAGATCTGCTCTTCTTTTGTGAGAACATCATCGGGGTCAACCTGCCAAGACAAAACCGAAGTGACAACCCCTGCCTCTGCGTGGCTTGGCTTGGGCCAGCAGTGTCAGACAGCAGCTCAGCTCAGGTCTCCTCTTCCTGCTCACAATTTAGAAATTAATCCTCCCTGGGAGAGCTCAACCCACCCTGGTGACCTCCATGTCTCCAGAGAGCCACCACCGCCTGCTCGGTGACATGAGCTGCCCACAGCCGGGAGCTTGGATCCAGGAGCTGGGAGCAAAGCTGCTCTGTCCCAGCAGCACCCCGAAGGTGGCTGACGAGACACCCGCAAATGCTTCCCGACTTGGGGCAGGACCCACATCACTTCTGCTGCCACAAAACACCCTGTTGCTCCCTGAATCTAACCCACTAATGAACACCGAGTCCAAAATCACAAGGGACTCAAGGGCCATTACAGGAACATCATCTCCTGGCATGGAAACAACCCTTTGCTGAGCTCTGCAGTATGGTGGTCTTGCTTGCAGACTCGTAGTATCAAGCAGGACATTTCTTGGGGCAAGAAATGAGTCAAAGCCAGTGCAAGGGACAGGACAGGAAGACAGGAGCACGCATGGAAAATGGAAGTGCTGGTAGGCAAAGCTAACAGAGCAGCCACGGTATGGCCATGCTCTCCCAACCCTCCCCAGGTGACTCAGGTTTGTGCAGCTTTGGGTAGATTCAAATGACACATGGAAGAGAAAAGCACTGCCTGTCTTCCTGCTCTTGGTTTTCCCTCTTGCAAGGCTGGGGCTGACCATGGTCCATGCTCCACTAAGAAATGGACATACTTTCATGTTTCTGTGCTAGAAATCAGTCGCATGTCAGGCTTCTGCCCTGGCTCTTCCGCACCCACCCCACCAGTGGTGCTGGATGTCCCCGTTGCCCATGATGAGCCCTTCAGAGCTGGGTTTGGCAGCCCCTGGTTATAGTGGCCGGCCAGGGCTCTGCAAACAAGCGGGTGCTCAGTGCTGGGAGCAGCGTGATGCAGATGGGTGCAGCCTGCAGTGTCTGCAGCCTCCTGGTCACACCACACATGCAAATGTCTTTTGGGACATTTTGGGCTGAGATGCTCAAAGGAGTTTGGAGCTGGAATGGGGAAACAGCTTTGGAAGTGAAAAGGAGCTGGGATGCAGGGGGTTTGTGCTGGCCCCTGGACTGCCCACAGGTGAGCACGGCCAAATCCTGCCCCAGAGGAGACCCCGAACTCCCATTCACACTTTTCTCAAAAGCAGCTGTCTGGGTGGGTGGACAGGAGGGGCTGGTGAGGGGCATAGGGCAGGCGTGGGGGTCTGGAGGGGGCATCAGCAGGGTGGGGGCCCGGCTTTGGGAGATGCGCTGGGTGCACCCAGCTCTGCCCTCGCCGCATCCCTCTAGCCTCGCCTGCACTGATCGTAAATCACCCAGCTCTTTTGTTCCCCCAACACCTCTGAGGCAGCAAACCCTGCCCTGGATGCATCCAAGAAATGGAAAAACCATCATGTCACGGTGTCTCCATAGCTGCTGGAAAGCTTTTAGTGGGAGCGGAGAGGCTCTCCCCTCCTGCCCAGCAGCTCTGCAGAGTGGGACGTGCAACCGGGGACCATGCAGCCCCTGACCGGAGTGGATTGCACAATTAGCAATATCTAAAGCCAGGAGAGCGACCGAAGGAGCTCACGGGGCCACGCAGACTTACCAGAGCCCACGCAGAGCTCAGGAGGCAGCAGCAGAGGAGAGCCGCAGTGATGCCTCCCATAGGGATGGATGCCTCCATGGTCCCACCACGCCGCTCGGATGGGAACCTCAGGGAAAAAGCAAAGCCTTCACCTGGGGACAGCTGAATTGCTGCTGGCCCAGGGCCACAGGTGATGGAGAGAGCTGGTGCATTCAGCAGGACAGAGCATCTTCCGGGAGCACCTTCCTGGCTGTGGTCCCCAGCGAGGCGAGGTGGCAGCGAGGGCACAGCCTGTCCCTGGGTGCTCAGGGCTGGGGGAGCACCCTGAGGTGAGTCCCCTGTCCCGGCAGGTACTGCCCCAGCAGTGCTATGGGGAGCTGCTCACAGAGTTACCAGGCAGGGGGGTTTCTCCCCCCACCATGCTTGCTGCTGTTCAGTCTCCGTGCCTTGCCTGCTTTAAGCAGCTCCTGGAGTATGTGCAAACAACTCCCGTTCTGATGGGGATGGCAGAGGTTTATTGGCTTAGCCCTAGGTGCTAAAATCCTCTTCATTCAAAGCAGATTCCTCTCTTCTTTTCAGAAACTCCTCTCACTGCCTGGTGGCTCATTTTTCAGCTGTCACAGCATCCCCCCGCTGCCCCCGCACTGCTCGGCCCCCTCCAGCCCCAGACCAGTCCCAAGGAGCTGAAGGACCTTGGGGAAAATCCCAGCGAGGTGGCTGGATGTAGGGAGGCAGAGGGTGCAAGCATGTGAGCATCACCTCGGCACTGATGCTCCTGAGATGGGATGTCTTTCAGGCAGACGCCAGTTTAACCCTTTTCCTTCTCTCGGGGTTGGGGTGTGCTTTGGGGAGACATGCCGGGATCAGTCCCGCTCCCCACCAGGACAAGCACCTCACTGCCTTTTTGCACTTGCTTTACAAAAGGACCTCACTGCGCAACTGCATTTAGCCTTCTGTGGAGGGGGGCCGATGGCTAAATCAGCACTGCTCCTGCCTGCAGGACCAGGCGGGACAGACGGACAGCAGGGAGTTTCCACTCTGATGGGTGCTTCATGCACCCCATGAATGAGATAAACTGAACGCTGGTGGGTCAGAGCTGGTCCCACCGCAGCTGACACCGTCTCCATCAGAGCAGTCCCTTGTCACCAGCATCCCCACAGGGAGACCCTGGGGCTGTCCCTGTGTTTCAGGATCATGCTGATGCCCAGCTTGAACATCTTGTGTCCCCGCAGCAGCCCAGACATTCCCCAGCAAAACAGGGGCACAGAGCGGGGAGTCCTTGTTCCCCAAGCAGGTCGTCATTAGCAGGATGAGGCTGAAATCCAGCCCAGGACCTCACCCCTGGCCCATGTAATCCATGGCTGGGTGTAGCTATTGCTGCCTCTATAAGGGCAAAATCCTGCTCAGGGCAGACCCCCAAGAGCCTCCCTCAGGGTCTTCCTGACAGGGCAGCTCATCCTGGTCCCAACCACAAGCCCCTGTGGCTGCTTGGAGGAGGGCCAGACTTTTGCTTGGCTCCTGTGGTGAGGGAAGGCGTATCAGCCAGTTGAGAGCAAAGCAAATCCAAACGACAGAGCTCAGGAGGTGCTGCTGTTCCCTCTGATTAAATCAGACAGGAGAACAAGCCTCTCGGTTGCTTTCCCTGCCACGGCAATCAGCTGTAAATCAAGGAGGGATTAGGAGCATCTGGGGCAGCTGCCCATCTCCCTGGCCCAATTTAGCCACCACCCCGGCCCATCGCATGGGTGCCAACACCAGCCAGCAGCATTGCTCTGCCGAGCAGCACCGTAGCTCCCGTGCTTGCTTATTGGGATGCCGCATGGGCATGTAGGACAGGAGAGGGATAAGCAGTTAAATTGCAGGATTAATGTTTTTTGAGGGCTCTCCTTGGTACTGATTTCTGACCCAGAAGCTGCCAGGGAGTGAGGACAGAGTTAAGGTGAAGTTATTTTGGAGTCAGATGGATGTGTGTATGGATGGATGCTGGCTGAGGGGGAGGCACCAACACTCAAGGGCAATTTGATTCCCACTGTGGGTGAAATCTGATCCAGGCTCCGAGTTTGCAGTTAGCAAAACATGTTGAGAGGTTTTTTGCTTAATTACTTGCTATATTATACAGAGATCCAGAAAGCAATCATTGCAAATGACACCCACCCAGCCCCATCATCCAGCCTCCCCAGCTCCCTGAATCCATGATAGCAATCATGAGATGATGGCAGCAGCAAATTTCCCAGCAGTTTGTGGTTGCCGCCTCCTCCCAAAAGACCCCTGTAACCCAGCTGGCGATGGCTCAGCCTCTGTCCTGGTGTTTGAGCAGCATTTTGGCAGGGAAGAAGCTGGGGGGGGCTCTGAGCACAGGGTTCAGCTGGTGACACCCCCTGTCACGCCCTGCAGTCGCTCCGAACAGTAGGATTAAGCCTAGCTGGTCATGCCAACCAAGCCTGAGCCACTGTGATGACCTAAACCAGCCTGACCCAACCACCTGAAAATACAAATATAACTGCATTTTCCATATCTATGTATAAACAAAACTTAAATGCACACACACACACATACATATATTTATGTATGTACAAATATAATGGCTCAGACTCCGGCCAGCACCAAGACCCAGTAGCTCTCACACCAGGACTAACAGCATCTCAGGATCCTGTTCCACCCAGCAGCTTGCAACCGTCCCTGCAGCCCAATTTAAGCAAGCACTGGTCAGAGAAATGAGGCCGGGCAGCATCTCCACAGCAGAGAAGATGCTCTCATCTGTTGTAATTAATTTTCGTCCATTTATTTCTGTTACCAAAATACCAGCTCTGGGATCCCAGTGCAAACTGCTGACAGGTTTTCCTTCTCCTATGCTCTGTTGCAATTTGGCTCTATTTAAGTTGATGGTTTAGGATGTCTCGGTGTAACTCTCGAGCCCCATTTTCTGGGATGCTGAACCTCAATGACTTCTTCTGTGGGTCTTCAAACAGTTGGGAGAGGAGGGTGAGAGCAGGAGCATCTCCCACCGGAGCCTGCCCAGCACCTGGAGAGGAGCCAAAAGGAGACATTATCACCTGCTCTGCCCCACAGGTTTTGGGGATGCGTGGGATGAGTGGTGCAGGGCTGTGAAAGATGCTGAGCTGATGAATTAAATGCCTGACTTCAGCTGCTGTTTGCATTAACCCTCCTTAGCCATCCTGACGGAGGTGAGCACAGATTCTCACCTGCAGTGTGGCCTTTTCCAGGGCACAAGCTCATACCTGGGAAGAGACTGGGGCAAACCAGACCCCGAGCACAAGGCTGGGGGGACTGTTCAGAGAGGACTGAGCTCCTCTGAAGCAGCACTTCATAAATCCGTTTTAAAAAGGGCTCTGCAGCATCCACCCTTGCAGGCCTGCCTAAAAACAGACGCGCTTTTCCCATGGGTATCACGGCAGGTTTATCAGCCGTCATGTTGCTGTTTTCTTGCCAGGCACCCGGGGCTGTTTGCGTTTAGGTTTTCAGTGATCATTTAGCAAGCAGCCCCCATGCAGCCCACCCGGTGCAGGTGCTGGAGGGGGAGACATTCCCCCTTTTGCAGCTGGGGAGGGGCGGGGGGGTGGCTGGTGGCTTTGCTGGCCGTGAGCCGATGACAATGGGCAATTGTCAAGTTGGGGCCCCTCTCGTTTGAGTTTTCTTCCTTTTATAGTAAGTAGCAGTTGCTCCAGCAGCTGGCCTGCCCCTCTGGGGTGAGGACAGGGCTCTGTATATAAGAGAAGGAGCAGCCTTTGCCTTTCATCCCTCCGCTCAGTTGCTTTGCTGGGCAGCAGGACTCATCCCTGCACTTTTGCAAAGACCCAGCGTGATGCCGCTCAAGAAACCCGACCTGAAGAAGGAAGCAGCCAAACCAGCTCCAGCCCTGGAGTCACCCAGAGAGCCTGCCTTTGATCCCAAGAGTGTGAAGGTGAGTGAGGAATGAAGTCACCACTGTCTTTCTTCGTGCCTGTCATCTGCCAGGCACGGGCGATGCAACACACCACGCAAATGGCATTCACCGGGCTGAGAGCCAGGGTTGGGAGGGGAAAATTATCAGATTGCATCGATGCAGTGGGCTGGGAGTGATGTTCTCCTCACTGCGGGGATGTTTCAATCTTCCCCCATCCAGCCCTGCACAGCACTCATCCAAGAAAACTGCTTTGCACTCGCACCGGGACACCGCTGCCCGGAGCTCCAGCTGCAGAGTGAAACACCCCATAGCTCCTGGGTGAGATGCCATGTCAGGGCCCAGGCAGCATTAAAAAGCTTTTCTGCCACCCACTGTCTCCATTCTAAAGTATTTTGCTGCCTGAGTTGTCTCCTCCACGTGAGAGCGTCTTTTATGCAAGCCTCTATAACAGGAGCTCACTTTTTCTGTGATTTCCCCAGGATATAGTTACATTTTTAAGCCAGAGCTGTGGCAGGAGAGTTGTTAATAGCAGGCTCAGCACCGAGGATGTGCAATCATTTGAACTAGGGATCAAGCCTTGAAATAACATCCTTTCCACCCAAAACAGCCCTGGCTGTGGTCCTAGCATTCCCGCTGCCTGTCCACCCCTTGCCTGCTGGACTGCTGCTGGCTGTGCTTTCCGCAGGGATCTTGGCTTACAGCAAGAGCAGGAGCGCTCCCGGGCACGGCACAGCTGGACACAGCAGGGATATGGCCCCTCGCCCCAAGCAGGCTGAGGAGCCTGGGGAGGGAGATGTTCAAATACAGGGGGGAGCCCCTTCGTTACCCCCGGCAGTAACACAGCCCTCATGCCTGGCTCTGTTCTCTTTTCCCAACAGATTGAATTCACTGCAGAGCAGATTGAAGGTAAGTGCAGATTAACCTTCTCCCAGAGGTGGCATTAGAAATGAGGAATCCTTTTTCCAGGTAGTTTTTCACAGCAGACATGAGAGCCAAGGCCCCACACATCAAATCCCCTCCTGAGGGACAGCCAAGCAGGATCCGGGTACCCCATTGCCCCCAACATGCTGCTCATCCTCCAGGACAAGCTCAGGAGGTTTCCTAGCAGGTAGAATGGACATATGAAATCAGAAAGTTGTGTCCCCGACCAGCATCAGGCTGGTAAGGAGATGGGAGGAGCGCTGGTGGGAAGGGAGGAGGCAGGAGAGGAGATGGAGATGGGAGCAACGCCAGAGGGGAGTGGGAGCCAGCACTGGGATTTAGCTGGGACTGCAATGCTGGGCCGTCGGGAGCAACAAATGGGTCCTGGCTCCTTGCTCTGCACTGAGGGTGCCCCAGTCAAAGACGATAATCCCAGCTTCACAGCCTGGCAGGGAAAAGGTATTTTTCCATTCATGGTGAGAGATGCAGCCTGGTTCAAAGTCTGGGATTTGCATGGGAGGAGCAGCCTCTGGGGATGCAGAGACGGCCCCATGCCGAGGGGCTGAGCTGGGATTGGGATTTCTTATCTCTCCATGGGCAGTTTTAATGCCTCTGTACAGACTAGGGAAAGGATAAGATCTGAGTGCAGATCCTGGTGGAAATACTGGGAGGAGGAGAGCCAATATCCCGCAGGCTCAGCCCCCAAACCAGCTTTTGAAAGGAGAAAAGAGAGCCAGTGGAAATGGGAGCAAGTTAAAATGCAAAAATATTTGTATTTAACCTGCAGTGGTGTCCCAGAGCACGTGATGTGCTCCTGTGGGTCCAGATAGTTGGGGGTGGACATCCCTGAGCACCCTCGTAGTGGTGCCTCTCAGCCCAGGGTCTCACAGGTGGTCACAGCCTGAGAGGTGGGGGGGACCATGGACAGGACTACAGGGACATGGCATGGGCATCATGGGGACAGGTCCAGGGGATGGTGAGGCTCAGCAGAAGATATAAAGATGCCAGGTAGAAAATGGAACAAATCCAAAGCCCTGGGCAAGGATTCCCACCAAACCCAAGGCAATGCCTACCAGACCATGACATCTCCAACTACACATGGAGACCGCGACTGTTTCATCCCACCCAACAGCAGGAAGAGCAGTAGCTCTGCTTGGAGCAAGCTATTGTTGAACATCACAAAGAAGATGGACCAGAACACAGAATTCATTAGTGCCATGGACAAGAAACTCACAGCTCTGAGCATTCATGTTGACAGGCTGGAAAGGCTGATTGCCCACTTGGGCCAGTCAACTGCTCAGGTGGACTTGCTGACCTGGAGGCAGCAGGATAAAATCTAGAAGTGTGCGGAGCATCTGCTGCAGGAAAACCACCATCTCGCTGCCTGTGTGGAGCAGCTGGAGAGGCAGGTGCCAACCACCAACCTCAGGGTTCCTGCGGAGGAAGGGGGTATGGAATTGGGGGGGTTCTTGGAGGACTGATTTCCCACATTTTGCACCTTGACATCAGTGAGGAGCCTGTTGTAGTGGAGAAGATCTTCTGGGTTGAAATGAGAGGTAGAGACCAGGCTCTGAGCAGCTGCAGGAACATGGTTGTCCATGTAGCCAACATTGGGATTAAAGAGAGAATCCAGCAGCAGGCCAGGAAGCTGAAAAGCATCACACACAGAGGAAAGAGATCCTCAGTTGTTCCTAATTTAGGCTTCCTTCCTCTGGGTAAAATGTAACCCTTAATGGCATGATAATTTATGGGAGCAAGCTTGGAAATTAATCTCCTATGTCCTTCTAAGTAGGGTTGGCATGACATGTGGTCTGCAAGGCTGGGGTGGACATGGTCACCCTTCCTCAAGCACGAGCAATGCTGTGCTGTGTCTGCCTGGCTGGGGCTGGGGGGATACCAGCAGAGCGGATGGGGTGTCGCAGGTGTCATGAGAGTGCAGTAGGATGGTCATGGCATCCTCAGGAGGCCTGAATTGAAAAGGGGAAGAGCAAAGGGAATGTTCTGGAGCAGAAACAGCAGCCTGCACCAGCAGCCAGTGCTGCCAGCACAAGGTGGTGCAGGAATCCCAGCAGGATTTGTCCAGCCAGCTCCACACGGGTGGCAAAACCTGCTTGAGAAGCCGAGCGACTTGCTGAAGGAGTCTGGCAAGCTTCAGTGGCTTGTTGCTCAAGCTAGCGCAGGGCTGCCTGCCCTGGGCAGCAGCAATGGGTGCAGAGGGCATCCACCACACACGTGTCCATCCCTTCCCTGCCTGACAGGCAGGACTTGCTCCCAGCGGGGCGGGAAATGGGGCCAGCATGGCAGAGGACATCCGAGCTCTTCTTCCCCACAGATTTCAAAGAAGCCTTCAGCCTGTTTGACCGGACGCCCACGGGAGCCATGCAGATCAGCTACGCGCAGTGCGGGGACGTCCTACGGGCGCTCGGTCACAACCCCACCAATGCAGAGGTCCTGAAGGTGCTGGGCAAGCCCAAACTGGAAGGTGACAGCATACTGGGGCAGCGGGTGGGACAAGGAATCCCTGTGCTCCTTGGTAGAAAATGAAGGATTATGTTCCCTGTATGAACAGCTCTGCAAGATGAAGGAATTGGGAAGGAAATGACACCAAGAGGCTTCATTCCTGCAAAATTCCTTCACTCCCCCTCCCCATACCATGGCTGATGTAAGGGATAGGCTGTCCTCAGCGGGGGATGGTGGCACCTGATGCTTAGCAGACCATATCCTGAGCTGGTGCAAACTGGGGCAACCTGACCAGTCCCAGTGCAGTCACATTGCCTTGGTGGCAGAGGACCTTACCTGCTGGCTTTAATTTTTGGCTGATATCAGCAGTCTGTGTGCAGTCCCCAGATGTTAATACTTTACTCCTGATACAGATCTTCCCATCTCAAGTATAATATACTAATAGTCCCATCACTCTGTGTTTCTCCCCTGTACTCTGGTGGAAATGAGACCAGGAAGGTTAAGCAGGAGGCCTTCAGAGGCTGACTTCAGCCCTGTGAAGTTAATCTGTGACCCCATCTCCTCTTCCCTTTCCAGAAATGAACACAAAGATGATGGACTTCGAGACTTTCCTCCCCATCCTGCAGCACTTCACCCGCAACAAGGAGCAGGGCACCTTTGAGGACTTTGTAGAAGGGCTGCGTGTCTTCGACAAGGAGGGCAATGGCATGGTGATGGGGGCTGAGCTGCGCCACGTGCTGGTCACGCTGGGTACGGGCTGGCCCTGGGGAGGGGAGCAGGACACAGGCCACCCCTCAGCTCTTTCTGGGCAAATGGCTCGGGTTAGTCTGCTGGTCTCACACGTCGGAGAAACCCTTTTTATTGTGCTGCTTGTAGGCTTTTGTAGGAGTGAATGGCTCCTCAGTATGTGGCCTTTTCCATCTTATGCCACAGCTTCATGCATGATCCAAGTCCTATGGAAAGTCCATAAAATCCTAAGTTATCAAGCAACCATTGCAGCTTGGTCCGCTCTCCACAACCTCCCACCAGCACTCCCCAGTCTGTAGTGGCGCACAGCTCCTTTTTAATCCCCTTCTCCTTCCTCTGGTGGCTTTGGCTCTCTGGAAGAAGGACAGGAGGGTCCTGGCAGGCTGAGAACCCTTCCCTCACCTCTCCATCCTCCTCCAGGGGAGAAGATGACAGAAAGCGAGGTGGAGCAGCTCATGGCAGGGCAAGAAGATGCCAATGGCTGTATCAACTATGAAGGTAGGAGCACGAGATGCCCATCGGGGCCATCCCAGACATGGTCATCTTGTCTTAGGGTGCAAAACGTGTCCTCTGTGAGGACATTGGTGATCACTGAGAGGGAGGTGTGGACCACCCTCCAAAGCCTTGCCGAGGAGAGCTGTGAGGCATGTCAGCTGGGATGGGAACAAGGTGGTTGTGCCAGTGATTTCCAGTAAAAGCAGCTGAAGACAGCATATTTCCAAGGGTTTCAGGACTGTTTTATCCCCAGTTTTGGCACTGTTTTGTTGTAAGCTATCAAAAATAAACAAAGCCAGCATCTTTCACAGCAGAGGCTAATTGGGAACATTTGGAGACCCAGATCGCTCACAGCTCCAAGAGGGTCAAAATCTGGCATAGGGGGTGGTTAAATCTCCCAAAAATTGGAGAGCATTGAGGAAAAGAGGGTACCCATTTACCCTGGCCTCAGAAAACTGGGGAGAGTGGTACCGGCTCATCTCCAAGAGGGGTTTGGTATCACTCTAGCCAGGTTTGGGATGGCATGCAAAAGGTGGGAACAGAAGGAGAAATCTCAGTCCTGGCAGAGCACATCCCCTCCGTCCCTGGGGTGCCCTGGGCTGGGGGGGACCCCTACTGCCTCTCTGCCCACCCCACCACAGCTTACAGCATGCTTTGGCCTCTCATGCTCTCATTTCTTATTTCTCATTTCCTCTTCAGCTTTTGTCAAGCACATCATGTCTGGCTGAAAGAAGAAACTTTAGGTGAGTTTATCAGGGTCTCCTGCTTCTTACTCTGAAATTGGAAATCCTGCATATAACAGCCAGGGGCAGAGGAACCAAGACTCAAACTCCACAAACAACCCTGCAGCAGACTAATGCCACAGGAATAATTCCAGCTCTGAAAGCACAAAAAGCTGCGTTAATGATAACGAACCTCGTTTGTAACTCATGCTGTTTAAAATTTATCGGGACAGCATCAGCCCTGTGACTGTCAGTTCTGGTCTGGCTAATTGTGATGATTCTCTGCTTGGAAAGAAATATGTTGTTTATGGCGATACATTTTCTAACCCACCAGGAGCTCAGGCGGTCATCCAGCAGCACCCAGTGGAAAGAAATATTTAAAAACTTGCAGCAGTGAATTACTTGATGCTAAGAAAATACTAAGTACTTAGTGAGGAAATTTCTATATGACTGTGCTAACACTTAAGAAATATAAACATTCCCATTAACATTAGAAAGAATATGGAAAATGTACCATTAATGCTTGTTAAGCTTTTTGTGTTCCTCTAAGTCTGCCTGAGGAAGACAGAGAAATAGGTTTCTTTCTGGGTGAACTACCCCTCGGAAATCTGTTAAATTTAAAAGAAAATCCAAATTACTAAGAGCTGGCCCAAGTCTCCCCTGCCAGTTTCTTATGGTTTCGTTATCTCGCTTACTTTTCTTAAACATTTTCCTCTTCTCAGCTGTGCGAAAGGCAGCAGGCGAAAAAAAAATGACCTTCAGATACTGCTAAATACACAAATTAAACATTTAAAAATCTCTTTTTTTTGTTCCCCCTCTACAAATCTCTTTAATCATCAGAAGGTTAAAAGAGAGACAGACAGAGGTCTGAACTTTGAATGTTCAGCATCCTTATTATTTTGGTTTTAATCCATTTCTCTCCAGTTTCTGTTCATCAGCTCAGCAATATAGGTGGTTAGGCGGCAAATGCTGCCAGGGAGATTTAATTCTACACAAAACTAATTGCATGAAACACTGGGGTTTTTTAATGGTGTGGAATTATGGCTATTGATATTTTGGGTTCACCTGAGAAGGCACACTCTCGTCTCAAAGATTCCTTGCGTTAAGCCCTCTCATGGTTTTCTCCCAGGCTCCTGGAAACCATTTGAACCCACCTGAGCACCACGAACAGTGAGATTCCTCCACCCAGGTCCCTTCCTCCCTGGATGACGCGCATCTGAAGAGGTGTTTCGCATGAGCCACCATGAAGAGTTCGCCTTCACGTGTGTGTGCCTAAGCCTCGGTATAAGAAAGATCTGCAACTTAGTTTTAAACTTTAAGTTATTCTTTTCAGGTTTTTCCTGTGACATTTGGCTCATTAAATTTCATTCTTTCCTCCCTTATACGGTATTTCTGCTTTGGCTTTGGACTACTCATTGAAGTGGTAGATGGAGGAGACCCCCTGGTCTCCCCCAGCGATTGGAGATGGCGGGATGTTTCCACAGAAAGGGGAACAAGGCAGGTTCCACTAGATGTGAGGGAGGAGTTCAGATTTGGGGGGTGAAGGTCTTTGTTGATCACCCCACCCTCAGCAAGGGGCCAGGAGCTGGGCTGCAGTCTGGCTGTGTCTTGGTGATGGGTGGGCCTGGAGCAAAGTGAGCATGAGGGACAGGTTGCACTAAACAGAACCCCTGTTCTTGGGAGGTTCTTTGCCTCCTCTCTGCCCTAAAACCAGTCCTTTTTTGGACTTGTAGCCCATACACCCTACAACATGCTGCCCCATGAGCAGGTCCAGGCTGAACTGCACTGTGGAGCAGAGAGGGACCTGCTTGGCCCTGCCACTGCCCCTATCACGGGAGAGACCAGCAGGCACCTCTCCTTCACCAGTGCACTGCCTGTCCCAGCCAACAAAAAGCAGAATCCCTTTAAAAAAAAAACAAAACAAAAACATCAGAGAAAACACTTAAAACGTTATTTTTTTTATATAGCACTGACAGATACAAAAGTGTCATTTTGAAGGTTGGTTTCCAGGAAGTGCAATCCTGATGAATCAGCAAGGGGGAAGGAAAACAGGGAAGCAATGGGTATTTCTGGGCCAAGTCACACCTCCGTCCTCCTGGCACGGGACGGCGGGTCCCCGGGGTGCAGCTAGTGTCCTGCCTGGGATGGAGCCCAGCCTAGATAGGGCTCCCTGGACAGTTCCTCTCCAGGCAGACAGTGTGTTCGCAGCCAGAAGCTGTCTGGGGGCTGTGCAATGCAAGCTGGTGGCTCCCTCCCTCTTCCTACCTGCAAAAAAATCATCATAACATCATTAGAAGTGGTGAATAATTCATGACAGATAATTCGGCCCTCCCATCAGCAGAACACCTGGGAGCAGAAAATGCTTTTCTTTGATTTGTTCCTTATTCCAATGTTCTTGCTCCATGACTTTGACTAGAAATTGAAGGCATTTTGCTCTGATGTGGTTGACTTCAGCTGCCACTTGCTCGTTTCTGTGCGGTGACTGATTAGCAGCTGCTTTCAATTCCCACTGCTTGATTCAAATGCTCATAAAAAGCAACATAAGCTGTTTATAGATGCAAGATTAGATTTTAGCTACTGTCTGTGGTATTTCTACCACTTCCATTAGGAAGAATCTGGGCATCTCGCATCTTTAATGTACTATCTGTATTTTAACCTGTTAAAGGACCGCAGTGACAGCGTGAGAAAGGACACTGCTTGCTGCACACTCACTCCGGGGTCACGTTTGCCCTTGCCACCACTGTGGTGTTGACTCCTGCAGAGGAACGTGCTGTTGCAGAGAGGAACCGAGCAGAGGAGAGGCAGGGGACCTGCCTGAACTTGCAGAGGAAATCCATAGCAGAGACTGGGGGCCCTGCTAGCTGTAATATTCCTGCCCTGGCAAGCCAAGAGGCTGCACTGTATTTGAGCCTCCACCTTCTGTGCAGACAGGAATGACACTATAAATTAAAACCAAAGAGACTCCTGCAAAGAGGCAGACAGAAAGAGAACAGTGGAAAACAATGGAGAAAACTAGAGAAAAACATGAGGGCTGTGAAATCTAGCCTTTGAAGCACTCTCAGGGTAACAGCCATGCTTCCATTTGGGGACCTGTTCTGTCTCTTTAGGGTAGTGGAGCTGATTTCTACCAAAGCAGGTCGGAATGATGCACTCAAACAGGCGCAGTATATACCTCTGTATCTCTATAGCTATACACTCCACACGTGCCTTCGTGCCCTGCCTCCTCCTCTGGAAAAGCTGAGGATCCTGGGGAAGAGGCAGCTTTAGTCTCACGGATATTTATAAAAAGCGTTTGTGGAGAGCCATGAGTGACCCCCACACGTAGACCTGCACTTTAGGGCTGGAGGAACCTCTATAAATCGAGATATCCCAAGACAATAGTCCACACTCTGTCCTTGTATAGTTCAGACACTTTAGTAGGAGTCCAGCAGACTCTGAGGAGAGGTAAAAATAACCCCTCACTCTAAGGAGAGCCTATGGCTTTGTCTCCTCAGGCTGTGATAAGACAGAGACTCATACCAAAGATGGTCTGGATGTCAGGACAGTTAGCACAGAGGCCTGTGAAATGAAAGACACAGATGGAGCCAGCTTTCATCCTGAGGAGTTATCAACAGCACATGGCAGGGCAGCGAGATTGGGATGAGGATGATGAGTACAGACTGTGCTCCTTGAAAGTCTCCCTCAGACCCCCAGACCCATGTATGCACACATCACCAGCATCACTTTCAGACTGTGGGGCCAAAGGCCGTTAGAGAAGGCAGACACTCAATTGTATCATATTGTTTGCAGCCTTCATGTTCAGCAAAATTATTTGGGTCGACCTGATAGTGAGCCAGGTGTCCATCCCTGGGGGAAAGCACTGCTCCGTGACCCATTTTGTTATTTGTCTTGGGTCGGGGATTGAAGAGAGCTTTGCCTTTCCATGCCAACCTGCTCACACCCTGAAAGCAAACACCTGCAGATTTGCTGGAGCGATAACAAACTTGTAAATACACTTTTCAGAAATGTGGAGAAAGATGTGTAAAGAGAGTGGGGAAGCAGGCAGGCCAAGCCCTCCTGCTTTACATGCAACTTTTCAACATAAGCACCGCTCACGCTGCTTTTCTTCTCACGTATAAAGACGCAGCCCCCTGCTCCCACACGTGCTCTGCAGTGCTCAGCAGCACATCAGGCAGTGCCAGGATCCGTCCTGCAGGCAGTTGAGTGCAAGTGCAAAAAAGGTATTGGAAGGAGCAGGAGAGAGCACAGCCTGTGTATGTAGGTGTGCGCGCCTGTGCTGGGGGTGGTTGTTGTATTACAGGAAGCCCGCGGAGGGGTTTGGAGAAGGGTGGCCTCTGCTAGTTGCAGATGGCTATTGATAGGTCAGTATTTTCAATAAATTGAAGCTCAGTTGTACATCTTTATTCAGTCCTTCCAGGAAGAGAGCTCTCTCCATGCTGGGAGATGTCAGATAAACCGGCACCTGCAAAGAGATTCAAGTTGTAATTGCCAAATTACCCACCCTGCCCTGGTACCCCAACCCGCCCACTCTACTCCCGCCTCTCCCTGCCCGGGGAGAGCAGGCCGCACGCCCTCGGGGTCCCTCCCTGCCCGCGGCGGGGCAGGGCCCGCGCCGTGCCCATCCCCTGGCCTGGCAGCACAGACCAGGGAACCCGAAGCCCGGCTCCCGGGGCCGGGCGGGCACAGCTCCGGCGGGAGCCTGCAGCCCAGCGCCGTGAGGGATGCCGGGGCTCCCGACGCGTCAAGACACCCCAGAGCCCCGGTTTTTTGGTACGAAGCGCAAGTTTCTACCTTGCGTGGGAGCAAAGGCCCTTTGAGGGGCGAGACCCAGGCCCCGCAGGGGGTTTCCCCGCACGCCCTCACGCCGGGGGCCAGCGCTGAGGGCCTGAGGCAGCCGCCGCCCGCCCGGCTCTGAGGGACGGAACGGAGGGGCTCCGATTCCCTCCCTCAGCCCGGCCCGCTCTCCTCCCGCCTCGGCTCGGCCATCTCCGTCCGCGCTCGGGCGGTTCCGCCGGCCAAGGCGCTTCCGCCTGGCTGACGAGGAGGGGGGGGGGGCTTTCCCAGCTCTTTTCCGTCGCTGCTCGGCTCTTTCCGCCTGAAGCTTCGGGTATTTCCGGCAGGCGGTTCGGGTGTTTCCGCCGCCAGCTTCGGGCGCACTCGGCGCCTGGCCGGCCTCGTTCCTTCCCTCCCCGCCGCCTGCCCCGGTAACGGTCGCTGGGAGTTTAAATGAGCTGGGGCCGGGCCGCGCCGCGCCGTCGCCGGGACACGCACTGAGGCGGGGCCGGGGCCGCCCCGCTCCGGACTCGGCGAGGAGGCGGCGGAGGCTGGGGAGAGCAGGATGACGGTGCTGCAGGAACCCGTNGCTTGGGCCGCTCAGGGGCGGGGGGAGCTCCGGGCCCCGGGCGTCCCCCCGTGCCGGTGGGAGCGGGCCCGTCCCGCAGGGCGCTCCGCCGCCGGCCCGGGCTCCTCCGCCCTCCCGGCTGGGATCCGGCGGGGCGTCCTCGCTCCTTCGTGCGTCCCCTCCCCGTCCCTGCGCCTCGGGGACCCGCTGCCCTCGCCCTCTCTGCCCCCGTCGGGCCCCCGCCCGGGGCGGCCGCCCTCCCCGCCGGAGCTGTCGGTCTCCGGCGGCACCGCAGCTGAGTCGGCTTCCAGAAAAGGCCCTTTCGGCTCCCCCCGCGGATCCCCTGGGAGACCTGTTGATACCTTTCCATCTCGCTTACCTTTCTGCATTTGCTGCTGTTTCATTTTTAAATGCTTGCAGCGTGCTCAGCTCTGTACGTGTTATGCAGATGAAGAACGTTCCTTCTTCCCAAGGAGTTGGTACCTTCAGCTTGATGGGAGACCTAGGGGAGAAAATAATGTAAATCTTGTTTTTCTACCATGTTTTAGTCTCGCTGCAGTTACCCTGATGGGCTTCCTGCTCTTGTTCTCAAGTCTTCCCATCTAAAAGGCATAATTCACAGAATTAAGAGTTGCTTTTTCTTTCCTGTATACTCATTAAATATTTTGTAATATTATTTAATCAGTTGTCCTATTCATATTCCCATTCTCTTTTTTTTAAGCTTTTTAACAGGATGGGGTTTTTTCTAGTTATGCTCGGAACCTCTCACTGTAGTACACGATGGTGTTATGTAGTGAACATGGTGAAAATTCTTCCTTTTGGCTCTCTTCTCTCCCTTTAATGAAAAGGTAGGAGGGGAAGAAAGCCTCCTCCTGTGGAAGACCACCCTGTCTGTGCAAGATGGTGACAGCGATGGCACTCTTGTAGACCAGGGGTTGGTGTCCTTGATGCCACTGTTCTGCTCATCTGCTTGGAGAGCAAGGGTCGATGTGGTGCTGGAAATGCTTTTGGCCACCCAGCCCCTCTGCCGCAGCAAGTTGTACTTAAGCCGTCGCTGTTATCTTTGGAGCTGGACTGGTGTTTTGCCCCAGTTGGGTATTCTAGGAAAACATGGGATTACAATAGAAAAGGAAGCAAGAATGCATTGCAGAGTGAATGACAGGAAACAATATTTAATGTTTCCGGTACCATGCTAATTAGACTAACCAAGTGGAAAATATTTACTATTCTGAGAGTTCCCTGATAGAAATGTGCAGTCTTGTTTTCATTTTTCAGAAAGGTAAAGACCTCTCTAATGGCATTCTCCATTCTCAAGCTCTTATCACCTTGGATGTTTTGATGGGGCTTTGCTATGCTCAATATTTCTGTCGGCTTTCAAATGCCAAATAATTCCTTAATCAGTGGTTCTACTGGTGTTTGCATTGCTGTTACTCCTTGCTTACAGCAATACTGGTATGTTTAGGATTTATTATTTGTTGTGGCCTTGGACATATTGCTGCTTTTAATGGCAAGGAGATCATCAGTGTGCCATCCAAAATGAGGTCAGCGTTTGAGTTCTGTCTGGATCTGGTGTTGTACCTCTAGTCATCTTTGTGCCATGGCTACAAGCAGTGGTGTAGAGATTGGACTGATGTACTACAGGACCTTTCCAAACCAGTTCATGCTTGTTTTCTCACTGGTGTTAACATGTCCAGTGAGTGGTCTCCATTTTGCAATACACATCTGGGTGCAGGTGATTGCATTTCTGAATTCCCATTTGAGCTGGAGTCTGGGTACTTAGCTCTGTTTTTCTGACTGTTTTTTAAACGATATGATTGGAAAAGTTGACACCACTTCTCATTTTTGTCATTAAAGAGATTTTTCCTATTTGTGTCTTCTCTCCCAGCCTTTCACATGTCTACAGGGCTTATCGTTCCAGGAAAAAACATCTTTACAGTTGTGATATACAAATCATGATAGATAAATAACGGAATCTCTGTGTGTATGTTGCCTTATAAATGTTGGGTTTTAATTACATTAAATTAATGTCCCAAAATGCATGCTGTTCACTGGTTAGATTTTTTACTAACTTTTTTAATCCCTTAAGATGAACAAAAATGCCAGAGTTTACGTAGACAACAGACCTCTACTGTACTTCCTGATGCGGTCAATTTAAAACTCTTCAGCTCAAACAAAGCCTTGTATCCCATGTGCTGAGAAACAGACTGGATGCCTTCCAAATATTTCTGAAAACATCTTGGAAACAAAATGAACACTTTCTGTGGAATTTAGCTGTTCAAGGTGATCATCTGCTGTGACCTGCTTGAACACCAAGGCTACTGTCATGGCTGAAAACATGCAATACTGATGTCTGTGTATTTAATGGGCAGAGTTTGCATAACTAGTAAATGCAGCACAGCTTATCACAGAAAACACTCCCCCCCCCGCCCCCTGAAGAAGTCCTCAATCATGATAGAAACTGCTTAGCATGTCAATAGGCTATAAAGATTTGAAAATAATTTCCATTATCTCTTAAGAGCTCTTTGGCTTAGATATGGAGTGATGCTTGGACAATGCACGGGATTTTCTGAGCAGAAGATGGGCCAGTCTGAATCTGCTTTTATTTTCTTGCTCGCCTATCTGAGGATGCGTTGCTGCAGAGCTGTAGCTGGTATGGTAGTTTTAGAATTCCCTGTTCACTTTGTATTTGCAAATTAATGTATATTTAAAATGAGTGACTAGGACCTGGAGGTTTACCTGGTCTGCACACATGCTTAAATAAAACTTAAACACTTCAAGCTTCCCTCCTGTCCGTGTTTGTAGTCCTGAGAACCGAATTGCAACCAGAGTATCTCAACTACTTTGCACGCGCTTGAGGAGGCTGTTTCTTTGGGTTTCTGTTCACAGGTTCCAAGTAAAATGTGATAACTATCACAGGGGAGAAACTAAGACTGCATTTGGATTGTATTTGTGGCTGTACTGTGCTGTCCTGCTCTGAAGTCTTTTGGGATTAAGTATTCTATTGGATAAATGCCCCCAAAGTTTTTTGCTTCAGACCACTCTTCTGGTGTGGTTTAGCAATTGTTATGTGCCGTTAATGATGTGTAGATGCATTGAACTTCTGCTAGAATGAACTAAATTACTACTCTATAAAGAGATTGATGTTCCTGTCCAGAACTTGCTTCCTAAAAGGTGCACAAGAATGCTTCTCTTTCAGTAGTTTGAGAGACAGTTGCAGCTTAGGCATCTGTTCTCATAGAAAATTGTTACTGCATAGGTATGGCTGATTCCCTGCCACCTTCCTTTCCTCTTCCTGCTCTTTCAGGAGAGTGTGTGCAAGGATCCAGCCTTCAGCATTCATCTGTTGAAGGCATGAGTCCAACTTGCACCTTTTGGGTTGCAAAATTACAATTATTACATAACAGGGATACTATCAGCTGACTTCTTGCTTTCACTGTGACTCTCTGCTCAGCAACAATTGTTCAGCTGGTATGTAGTGTAACTTATTATAATGTGGCTGTGATATAGCCAAAACCCACTTGTGTTCCCTCTTAGCCTTTGGCAAGATTGTTCCTGTCAACTTGCTCCTGTGTGAGAAGTCAAATTACATTGACTTTACTACCCCCACACCTTTGTTTTGTAAGCATGCTGAGGTACATCCCTGTAAAGACAACCTGAAGATGGCACAACTTGGATAGATTAATCTAAAAGTCGTTCATGACTGGGTAAAGGAAGAGCTGCTGCTGAGAGCAAGAGAAAAAGGAGATCCTGTGCTGATCTAATTTGGGTATAGCCTGAAAGATTTTAATGTCCTCCTTCTGTCTTGTACTTTTCGTACCATGCTGTCCGCAGAACAATGTACAGCCTTGGAGCTTTTCAAGGTAAAAGGGAGTAACCGCTTCAGGCAGACTCTGTGGCTGAAGTTATCTGAAGTGTGGAATTCAGCCAGAGAGAAATAATAAGGTGTTTGTATTATAAAAATCAAAGAGAATTAATTTTCAAATACTTTCACACAAGCTTAAAAGTACCTGTTGCCTTTTTAAGTATATTGTTGGGACCTACTGATAGAAAAAAAAAAAAGTATCTCGGTAGAGGTTTTGTGTATAATAATCTATATAGTAATTGGAAACTCTGGTGTGTACTGTTCATGAAGACTGTGTAGGCTTCCCGTGAAGAGAACTTGCGCATTTTTCACACCCTGAGTTTGTCAAGTTTGTGTTGGAAGAAGTAGCATATGGTACATGTAACTGGATGTGATGTTTGAATTTTTTTAGATTAAATTGGCGCTTGCCTTTCCCTTCTGGGATTTCTTTTAGTTTTGGAGTGTCTGATAGGTATCAGAATTCTGTTTGTCTTCAGTTGCTGATGGATATTGGAAAAATACTAGACTACAGTGGCTTGAGTTCGTAAGTTCAGATCTTGTTTGGATCAGTAATAACAAAACTACTGCAAAATGGCTGTTTGCCGCTTATGGGAAACTGCTTTGGAACTTGAGCAAGACTGCCAGATGGGAAGGAACTGCCTGATACCAACCCTGCTAACCTCAGAACACAAACCCTGATAAGTGTGCATACTACCACTTGTAATAGGTGGGAAGGAAAGGCTGAATAGATCTTGAAAGGAATTATTTTTCCCGTCCCACCCCTCTTTTACAGATAACAGAAGGCTTTTAATCTGATCTGAAGAAAATTGGCTGAGTAGTGTTTGTCGTGAAAGCTGCGTACCCCAGGCCTGTTCTTTTGCTGGACAGCTCTTGCTTGTAGTTCAGCTAGTGGTGACAGCAGTGCAAGTAATTTTGACACTACTTTAATGGTGTGCAGAGTTTGAACACCTGTATGTACGTTTGATTTGCGTTTCACTGGAGTAGTGCCATCTTTCAAGTTTGCACAAATATTGACAGTCCCAAACTCTTGAGCTTGGTGTTCATGAAAAAGGAAAATAGTGCCCTTAAGCAGGTACATGGTTTTGACCAAGTATGGGTATATGAGAAAAATGAGGAAGTGGGTTGCCTTCATAAATGTCTATAAATATATAAAATTTTCCATCTCATTTGCATTGCATTCATTCTTATGTGATACCTCACCATCCTAATTAGTGACAGTAAGTAGGTGGCTGATGAGCAAGGACCCAAACAAAACACCGCAACAAAAAGCAGTGGGTCGCGTTCATCTTGGTTCTTAAGAGAGCGCTGATATCTCTTCAAGGAAAATGCTGTATACCTGGCGCACCTAATCAACAGCGGTCTTTTCTTGGCAGCCTCAGACACTGATGTGGTTTCTAGTCCTGTTGGGTTTTGGTTTGGCATGTCTCAAGAGGAGACAGTTTAAATGGGTTTATGTGTAATGCCATGAAAATGGGTTGAGCACCCTAGCTTTTTCCCACCTCCCCTGCCCCTCCTTGGGCACAGCTAAGAGCAAAATGGAATGCTCCAGTAACCAGTTGGGGGGTGGTTTTTGTTCTTACCCTTACTTAATGTGTTATTGTTTGGTGGTAGTTTGTAATACTTCATGCTCAGTTATGCACCAGGCTAAAATTCAGTAACGAGTGGAAGTACTCGCTGTTGTTTCAGTGCATGTTGGCTGAGGCTTGTAGATAGATGGTTGTGTATGGTAACTAGTGAGTAGTGTTCTTAGATTGGTTCATGATATCAGTGCTATGTTATTTTTATTTTCTTTGGGTTTTTTTTTGTCTCCTTACTAATAGTTGAAACAACTAAAACTTGGCCTGAGTGTTTATCCTTCTCTGTTCTTTTTATGACTCCAGTAAAACAAAATTGGACTTTGCCTTTTGACAGTAAGAGCTAATGAGTTCTGCATTTTTAAATTCTAAATTTAGATTATTTTCTTATCTTGCAGGCTGCTATATGGCAGGCACTTAACCACTATGCTTACCGCGATGCAGTGTTCCTTGCAGAAAGATTATATGCAGAAGGTATGTACTTTGCAAATATAAAGTTGATGCTTTTTTCAATTTTGATTTGGGATTCTTCTGCCTCTGGTCCTGCTTTGTTTTGCTCCTGAACTTTCTGCTTAGGGAACGTGGAAGAATGCCTTGCAATTAGGTTGGAGAATCAAATCATGTAACAGCAGTAATGTTATTTTACAGTAAAACCTCCTTAAAAAAATTAAACTCGGAGTTGTGTGTTTAAATACAATGTTTACAGTGATCTGTTGTGTGTTATCAAATGGGAGAGAGTTTTTTTTAATAACCTTAAGCATCTTCCAAGGGCACTTGAGGATAGATGCAGTACACAAATTCTACAAATTGTATTGATATTGAAAGTTGTCTTTGCTAATAATGCTGTTCAGATATGTTGATTGGTGTGTTAGCTGAAAGAGAATCTTGCGATGATGAGAAAAAAGTGTAGTGAAATTGATACAATGAAAATCAGAACATAAGGAATAGGTGTCTCCTATTGAATTCTTGTTAAATGTTACTTGATTGTAATGCTGTCAGACCTAGGATGTCTTGGATACTGAGCAGGCAGCAGTAACACAAATCTGTACTTCTCCTGGGTCCTTCAAAGACCACTTTCTTCTTGTGTTCTAGTCCCTCTTCTTCCTTAATCTTTCTTCCATTACCTCAGATAAGCTTTTTGTTCTTCTCTACTTCTTTATCCTCGATAGTGGTGTTCAGTTTTTCTTTATTTTGCAAGGTATTGTCCCCTAATCACTAACATGAAAAAACCTAACCCAATCCATAAGCTAAGATATAAGCATAATATAATTTTCTCAAGCTTAACAAAATGGGCTTATAATGTGAGTTAAATATTTTTAGCCTGTTTTGTGCTCCATGTTTTATAATGAAATGTTTTGCTTTCAATGTTTTGCCTGACATGCCCACAATGCACTTCTTGGCAATAGAAGCACAAACCTAATTTTTGAGAAGTAAAGACATTTTTTTCCTCATGTCAAGGTTACCTATGAAATCTGGGGTCTTCCATCTGGTGCTTAAATGAGAAGTGTTGTATAGAATATTATGGAACGTTATCATCTAGGTGTGCATAAAGGAAATAGTGTTTTAGGGATGACATATCTCCTGTGAACACAGCACACTGAGATGCAGGGACATGCTATATTGAAGGTAATTGCCAAGGATGTAGAAACACAGAGAATTCACTTTTTGCAGCAGCCAAGAGAAAAATACACGACTTGATTCTGACGCTATCTTTGCAGAATAATACTCTGCAAGAGTACTTCAAACAGCCTTTTTTCAGTGACCAACAGCGCTGAGAGAGAACAGCATGCATGCTGTCATTTGGTTCAAGCAATTAACTGCTAACAAAACATCTGGCTTCTGGTTAAAATAAGTAGTTATACTGCAGAGTAGAAGCTGCTGAACTTGAATACAGTGACTCCGTATAGGCAGTAGGGATTTTACCCTGTGAGCAACTTTTTAAATCCGCCTGCAATTACTGTCCTTGTGGGGACATCTGTGGCTTGGTAGTTTCCCAGAACTCTTGAAGTATGTTTAAATTATTGAATAAAAGAATTGATTTAACTTCTCAATTTTCAAAAAGATGTGGTGTTTTTAGGATAAGGTTAATAAAACGTCCTCTATTTGGGTCTTCGGTTTCCACTGTCATGGTCTGGGTGGTGATACAAACTTAAAATAATCAGTTTTCAGTGTAGCAAAGGATTTGATCAGGTTGCCCAAGGAGGTTTTTGTACAATGCTCATATTTTTCTGAAGAGTTCCATGTAGGTGGATGAACAACCATCAGAACTGTTTCTTTTAATTCTGATTGTTTGGAGATTTAAGTTGCTTACTTTTTATAGACAGCCTGCCTTTGGTTTTTAAAATACATCATTGCGTAAGGGTGATTTGAGAGTAACATTTGGGGAAGTACAAAGAACAGGGTAAGATTCCATGGCTGTACATAATCTGTGAGTGTATTTGGGTATCTCCTTCTCTTTGCCTAAATGCTGGGAAAC